>JAXLNS010000007.1:7436899-7459399 GCA_037215915.1 Pantherophis vulpinus
CCTTTTAACTCTGTTGCCAGAACAGGGGTTTAAATGTAAAAACAAGCCATTTAGATGGATTTCGCCCCTTCTTACCCCCCACCGGCCTGGCTTCCCCTCTGTGCAATATAAGAGGCATGTGGAAATGGTCCGCGGTAATTAAGGGACAAGGATTAAAAAGATCTCCGAAACTTTCCTTTTAAGGAGGAAACCGTGGGAGAAATCTTTGCCCTAGCAAGCATAATATACTTGCGTTCAATTCCCCGGTTTGTTTCTACGTTTCATGCATCTGATTGATGCCGCTGCCGAATGCTTGTAAAGCAAGCAGGTTTCTTCTCCTCGTTCGTTCTTTCTTTCTTTCTTTTTTTAATCCTTTCAAGGGGCACATGAAAGGCTCTAATTGAAACGGGGGTGCTGGGGAGGTCTATCAAAAGAAAGAAAATATTCAGGGACAGAGTGAAATTGATTTGGGGGGGGGGCTTTCAAAAACCAAAGGCTGTGAGATTGTAGCTTTCAGTTTTGTTCTTTCCCAACATAGTCTCATCAATCTCTTTCTCTCTCCTCTCCCCCCTCCCCCTCCCTCTGTCATCTATCTATCTATCTATCTATCTATCTATCTATCTATCTATCTATCTATCTATCCATCCATCCATCATTTATCTATCCATCCATCTATCCATCCATCCATCATCTATGTATCTATCATCTATGCATCTAGCCATCCAGCCATCATCTACTATCTATCCATCTATCATCTATGCATCCATCATCTATCCATCATCTATCCATCCATCCATCCATCCATCCATCCATCATCCATCCATCCACCCACCCATTTATCATGTACTATCCATTCATCCACCCATCCCTCCCTCCTTCCATCCATCCATTATCTATCTATCTATCTATCTATCTATCTATCTATCTATCTATCTATCTATTCATCCATCCATCCATCCATCATCTATGCATCCATCCATCTTCTACTATTTATCCATCCATCATCTATGCATCCATCCATCCATCCATCCATCCATCCATCCATCATCTACTATCTATCCATCCATCATCTATGCATCCTCCATCCATCCATCCATCCATCATCTACTATCTATCCATCCATCATCTATGGATGGATGGATCTATGCATCCATCATCTACCCATCCATCCATCAATCCACCCATCCATCTATCATCTACTATCTATCTAGCTATCCATCCATCCATCATCTACTATCTATCTATCATCTATCTATCTATCTATCTATCTATCTATCTATCTATCCATCCATCCATCCATCCATCATCTACTATTTATCCATCCATCATCTATGCATCTATCATCTATCCATCCAACCATCCATCCATCCATCCATCCATCCATCCATCTATCATCTACTATCTATCTATCTATCTATCTATCTATCTATCTATCTATCTATCCATCCATTATCTATCTATCTATCTATCTATCTATCTATCTATCTATCTATTCATCCATCCATCCATCCATCATCTATGCATCCATCCATCTTCTACTATTTATCCATCCATCATCTATGCATCCATCCATCCATCCATCCATCCATCCATCCATCATCTACTATCTATCCATCCATCATCTATGCATCCTCCATCCATCCATCCATCCATCATCTACTATCTATCCATCCATCATCTATGGATGGATGGATCTATGCATCCATCATCTACCCATCCATCCATCAATCCACCCATCCATCTATCATCTACTATCTATCTAGCTATCCATCCATCCATCATCTACTATCTATCTATCATCTATCTATCTATCTATCTATCTATCTATCCATCCATCCATCCATCCATCATCTACTATTTATCCATCCATCATCTATGCATCTATCATCTATCCATCCAACCATCCATCCATCCATCCATCCATCCATCCATCTATCATCTACTATCTATCTATCTATCTATCTATCTATCTATCTATCTATCTATCTATCTATCCATCCATTATCTATCTATCTATCGATCGATCAATCAATCAATCTATCATCTCCCAAGTTTATTATTTTTTACAAATAACTCATGGCGGTGAACTTATCCAACATATCTCCCACTGCCTATTTTCTGCACAACAACCCTGTGAGGTGGATTGGGCTGAGTCTTCTAGTCCAACCCCCTGCTCAGGCATGGAACCCTATACCATTCAGACAAATGATTGTCCAATCTCTTCTTAAAAACATTCAGTGTTGGAGCATTTACAATTTCTGGAGGCAAGTTGTTCCACCGATTAATTGTTCTAACTGTCGGGAAATTTCTCCTTAGTTCTAAGTTGCTTCTCATCTTGAGTAGTTTCCATCTGTTGTTTCTTGTCCTGCCCTCAGGTGCTTTGGAGAATAGCTTGACTCCCTCTTCTTTGGGGCAGCCCCTGAGATATCGGAAGACTGCTATCATGACTCCCCTAGTCCTCCTTTTCATTAAACTAGACATACCCAGTTCCTGCAACCGTTCTTCATATGTTTTAACCTCCAGCATAGCAGTGAGCTTATAATTTAATAGACGAAGGCTACCTGTTGTTAGATTCTTGCATTATTTAGAAATGGGAGGTGGAAAAAAATTACAGTTACATGCTAGAAAAAGGTGATCAGAATTCCAAAGCGGATCTCCAATGTTTATTTCACTTCCTCTGGGATCAATTTAATGAGTTTAGCACATTTGTAAAATAGCCAAGAGACTCTAATCAAACCCAACGTGTTTGTCTTTCTCTCGATCTGCAGGTTCGTGGAAATTCTAATAAAAATAGCCATTGCCTTTCTTTCCCCTTTAATATGAATAACTGCCCGGTTTGAAAGACGTACTAATTGGGAATGGCAGGTCTCAAAATGCCACCGAGGCGGGAAGAGCTGTTGACGACGAGGGTTCATTTCTCATAATGCCCGAATGTCAATAAATAAATAAATAAATAAATAAATAAAAAATTGCGAGGAATATTAGGAAGGGGAAATGAGTTGCAGGGCACGACATGAAAATAAGTCCAGAGCGTGTACGTCGTTGAAAAATTACACCTGGAGTTTGAAGGAGAGAAATGTAAATAAGACAGCAGATAATTCTGGCTTTCTGACTGCAAGGGGAGAAGGAGATGGGTTGTGTAATTGATAACACAGTGACATTGAGCTAGCACAAAAAAGGTTACCAAGAAAAGAAGATAAAAGTTCAAGATTGCACATGACTGGAGGCTAAAAGGAAAAACAACAAGGGATTTCCAAGACTTTATTTTATTGTGTTTTATTTTACAGGTAGCCCTCGACTTATGACCATAACCGAACTCATCTGTTCCCTGCCTCCTGAGTCCCTGCTGATCGGGAGAAAATGGGGATTTTGCAGTAACCTTCCCCTAGAGTGGGGAGGGAATGGAGACTTTACAGTATCTTTCCCCTGCCACGCCTACCAAGCCATGCCCACCAAGCCACACCCACAGAACCGGTAGTAAAAAAATTTGAAACCCACCACTGGCTGACTCTGTAAAGCGCTTAGAGAGGACTATGAAGCTCTACAAAGCAGTATATAAATCTAAGTGCTATTGCTGTTCTGTTCTATTCTATTCTATTCTATTCCATTCCATTCCATTCCATTCCATTCCATTCCATTCCATTCTATTCCATTCCATTCTATTCTATTCTATTCTATTCTATTCTATTCTATTCTATTCCATTCCATTCCATTCCATTCCATTCCATTCCATTCCATTCCATTCCATTCCATTCCATTCTATTCTATTCTATTCTATTCTATTCTATTCTATTCCATTCCATTCCATTCCATTCCATTCCATTCCATTCCATTCCATTCCATTCCATTCCATTCTATTCTATTCTATTCTATTCTATTCTATTCTATTCTATTCTATTCTATTCTATTCTACAGTCTAGTCTTCTATAATATTTGTAGCTCAGGGTTGAAATGAGAGGCCCTTGTTTGTTTTCTTGGGGACATTTCATTACCAGACTAGGTAACATCATCAGTGCTTGTGGTGCTAGATCATTTCTTTAATGACCATTCAAAGATATGAACGCCACTGACAAAAGTGACTTATGCTCGATCCTCACACTTATGACCACAGGCAGGATCCCTGTGGTCACATGGTCAAAATTTGGTGACGCTTGGTAACCTGCATGCATTTATGATGGTCACAGAGTCTTAGGGTCGCATGATCCCCATTTGCAACCTTACCCAGGAGGGGCTTCTGACAAAGTTTGTAAGAGGTTGGATAACCATTTGTCTGAAACAACATTGGGTTTCCTGCCTAAGCAGGGGGGTTGGACTAGAAGACCTCGCAGGTCCCTTCCAACTCTGTTATTCCATTCTAAATAAAATCAATGGGGACTCGCTTAAGGACTGTGTGATTTGCATGACGACCAGGTCCTAAAATCAGGCATGACTCACTTAATGTGTTATTCTATTCTAAACAAACTCAATGGGGACTCGCTTAAGGACTGTGTGATTTGCATAACGACCAGTTCCTAAAATCAGGTATGACTCACTTAATGTGTTATTCTATTCTAAACAAACTCAATGGGGACTCGCTTAAGGACAGTGTGATTTGCATAACGACCAGTTCCTAAAATCAGGCATGACTCACTTAATGTGTTATTCTATTCTAAACAAACTCAATGGGGACTCGCTTAAGGATTGTTGTCAGCACTTCAAGCTGCATTTACTCTAGTGCTGACATAAGAAGGAGAGGCGGAGGCATCTGGAAAGGGACGTTTGACTTTTCACCTACTTATTTTCCCTGGAGATAATATCCCCTAGGCGATGGGATGGGAGGGGGGAAATTCCTTGAGCTGGAGCAGTAGATTAGGGGGTAGAATGACTTGGAAGATGGCCAATGAGTGCAGGGGAGTGGGGAACGGAAAGGGAGGGCTTTGGGTCTGGAAGTCAGTGTTGGCTACGACGGAGTCGGATCTAAGATGTCGTGCTTAATAAATAGGAGTTTTTCTTCAAAGACTTTGTTTGAAATGCAATTTATTTGAGACGACCTCAAAACCTGACAGTGATTTGCAGAATGACCAGGTCCTAAAATCAGGCATGACTCACTTAATGTGTAATTCTATTCTAAACAAAATCAATGGGGACTCGCTTAAGGACTGTGTGATTTGCAGAACGACCAGGTCCTAAAATCAGTCGTGGCTCATTGAATGACCAGATTGCTTAGGAATTGAACTTCCAGTCCCAAACGTAGCCATAAATCGAGGACTACCAGTAGATCTCAGCAGCTTAGAAGAAAGAGACCGACTTAGAACTCTCTAAGGGCAACTTTCTCACCTGAACGTGGCTGAAGAAACCCCTTTTTTTTCCATGCTGCAGGCAAAGTGTTATTTGCGGCATATCAACAATTATGAGGCTGACAAGGCATTGAGAGAGAAGGGGTTGGATGGTACTTAATCTGTTCCAGGGTTGTAAAGCAAAGCTTATATGCTTGGAAAACATGGCCAGCAGAGATTGTTTTAAAGCTGTTACAAAAGACCGTTGCGTGTTAGTTAAACCCGAAGCTCTTAATGCAAGCTTCAATGAGCACGCCTGTTCGTTTTCTGCCAGCACAAAATCCTCGCTATGACACGAAGTAGAGTGGAGACAAGGAAACAAGTGCATGACGATGTAGGTCAACTATTAATTGGTTTCAAAGGGCTTTATTCCGATGGAAAGAAGAGGGCAAGGAAGGGGAAGAGGAAGAAACCGTCTTTTTGCGAGAGACGCGGGAAAGACATTTTTCACAATAAATTGGAACAGGACACGGATGGCTCCGTTGTTCTACGAGCGGAGGTGTGTAAACCAGTCCGCTACCTTACAAGATGTGCCTTGGGGCCTCCTGCAAAGCTTGACGAGAAAGGAAAGGAGGTGGAGATTTGGAAAGTAAGGTAAAGGTAAAGGTTCTCCTCGTACATCTGTGCTAGTCGTTTCCGACTCTAGGGGGCAGTGCTCATCTCAGTTTCAAAGCCGAAGAGCCAGCACTGTCCGAAGACATCTCCGTGGTCATGTGGCCGGCATGACTCAACGCCAAAGGTGCATGGAACGCTGTTTCCTTCTCACCAAAGGTGGTCCCTATTTTTTCTACTTGCATTTTTTTACCTGCTTTCGAACTGCTAGGTTGGCAGAAGCTGGGACAAGTAACGGGAGCTCACCCCGTTACGCGGCACTAGGGATTCGAACCGCTGAACTGCCGACCTTTCTGATCGACAAGCTCAGCGTCTTAGCCGCTGAGCCACCGTGTCCCTCACCCAGAAAAGTAGATGAGGCTAAAATGAGAAGAGATGTTTGGTAGTTAACATGTTGTGATACTATCCACTATTATTGTGACAACTGGTTTTAATCAGGACATCATTAAAAACTACACAATGACTGTTTGATTACGGTACTTTTAGGGTTAGTCATACTATGCGAGTGTGAGTTGCAAGGATTCGTGGTGAATTTCCTCAGGAGAACGAGGGAAAGTAAATTCAGTCCAAATATATAATTTGAGCATTAAGGAAAGGAAACATCACCCAAAAACACACTTATTAAAGCATGACTGTTTCCATTAGGTTCTCCTAATTAGGTTCCTTTATGTGGTGTAGCGTATCCTGCCTATGCAGGGGGTTGGACTAGAAGACCTCCAAGGTCCCTTCCAACTCTGCAATTCTACTCTGTTCAGCTATGGCTGTAGAGGCATTGCTGTTTAAATATTTAAATCTACCACCTGAAGTTAACCAACTTTGCAGTGTACTGTAAAGTAAACATACATAAGCATAGGGAGGCATAAAACAACTATCAGTTGGATGTGTGAAGGGCCTCATCCATCAGCTTTCAATTTGGAGTGTTTCTGTCCAGCTATTTGTGGAATGAAGATATGAATTCACATTGCTCCGAATTCTATTGGGAAGAAACTCAGCTGTCTTCTTTCTCAATGGGAAAGGCAGAGAACAGGAAAATTAGGGGAAATTTATTGATTCATTTATATGTATTTGTATTTTAAAGATGGCGGTTAAAGATACTGAGCTAGTCAGCTGTGCCGGCTCCTCTCCCGGTGTCCAATCTGCATGAAAGAATCTGAAGGGGAGAAAGAGAGAGACAGAAAGAGAGAGAGAGAGAGAGAGAGAGAAGAGAAAGAGAGAGAGAGAGAGAAGAGAGAGAGAAAGAGGGAAAGTGAGAGAGAGAGAGAGAGAGAAAGGGAAAGAGAAAGAGAAAGAGAAAGAGGAAGAAAGTGAGGGAAAGAGAAAGTGAAAGAAAGTGAGAGAAAGAGAGAGAAAGAGAAAGAGGGAAAGTGAGAGAGAGAGAAAGAGAGAGACAGAGAGAGAGGAGAGAGAGAGAGAGAGAAGAGAGGGAGAAAGAGGGAAAGTGAGAGAGAGAGAAAGAGAGAGAAAGAGAAAAAGGGAAAGAGAAAGAAAGTGAGGGAAAGAGCAAGTGAAAGAAAGTGAGAGAAAGAGAGAGAAAGAGAAAGAGGGAAAGTGAGAGAGAGAAAGAGAGAGAAAGAGAAAGAGGGAAAGAGAAAGAAAGTGAGGGAAAGAGAAAGTGAAAGAAAGTGAGAGAAAGAGAGAAAGAGAAAGAGGGAAAGAGAAAGAAAGTGAGGGAAAGAGAAACTGAGAGAAAGGGAGAGAGAAGGAGAAAAAGAAAAAGAGAAAAAGTGAGGGAAAGAAAGTGAGAGAAAGAGAAAGAGAGAGAAAGAGAAAGAGGGAAAGAGAAAGAAAGCGAGGGAAAGAGAAAGTGAAAGAAAGTGAGAGAAAAAGAGAAAGAGAAAGAGGGAAAGAGAAAGAAAGTGAGGGAAAGAGAAAGTGAGAGAAAGAGAGAGAAAGAGAGAAAGAGAAAGAGGGAAAGAGAAAGAAAGTGAGGGAAAGAGAAACTGAGAGAAAGAGAGAGAGAAGGAGAAAAAGAAAAAGAGAAAAAGTGAGGGAAAGAAAGTGAGAGAAAGAGAAAGAGAAAGAAAGCGAGGGAAAGAGAAAGAAAGCGAGGGAAAGAGAAAGTGAAAGAAAGTGAGAGAAAGAGAGAAAGAGAAAGAGGGAAAGAGAAAGAAAGTGAGGGAAAGAGAAAGTGAGAGAAAGAGAGAGAGAAAGAGAAAAAGAGAAAAAGTGAGGGAAAGAAAGTGAGAGAAAGAGAGAGAGAGAGAAAGAGAAAGAGGAAAAGAGAAAGAAAGTGAGGGAAAGAGAAAGAGAGAGAAAGAGAAAGAGGGAAAGAGAAAGAAAGCGAGGGAAAGAGAAAGTGAAAGAAAGTGAGAGAAAGAGAGAAAGAGAAAGAGGGAAAGAGAAAGAAAGTGAGGGAAAGAGAAAGTGAGAGAAAGAGAGAGAGAAAGAGAAAAAGAAAAAGAGAAAAAGTGAGGGAAAGAAAGTGAGAGAAAGAGAAAGAGAGAGAAAGAGAAAGAGGAAAAGAGAAAGAAAGTGAGGGAAAGAGAAAGAGAAAATGAGAGAAAGAGAGAGAAAAAGAAAGAGAGAGAAGAGAGAAAGAGAAAAAGAAAAAAAAAAGAGAGAGGAGAAAGATACATATATTTGTTTAACTTCATTGCATTCTGCAGCTCATAGCCCATTTGCTTCACAATGGCCCACCATTATCGTTTTTCTAGTGCTATTTCTCAAGCCCATATGGTCCAAAGGCAGTTTTGCTTCCTGATTTGCCAACAGTTTGATTTGTTAGACAGATAATTAATTATTGCTTCCTAAACGGGCTATAATCGTGGTCATTTAACATTCCCTGAAGCATTTATGATGCCTTGGTGTGCTGCATAAACTGGCAATAAAGTGGAAGATGGAACTCTGGATAGATGATGCTCACCGGAGATTTCAAATTTTTTCCCCCTTTCCTTTCTTTGTTTTTTTTTTCTTTCGCAAGTTGTAAAGAAGAAAGAACAAGAACTTCCTGCTATGCCAAGCTCTCTTAGAAAGAGGACTCTGAGCAGTATATTCCCTGATTTGGATATTTGTAGTGAAAATAAACCTTTCTTGCAGCCAAAGAAAATTCTTTTAACAAAATATAAAGGTAAAGCTTTCCGCAGTCCAGTTGTAACTGACTCTAGGGATGGTGGTCATCTGTATTTCTTAGCCGAGGAAGCCATCATTGTCCGAAGACAATTTCCATGGTCTGTAAAAAGCCTTTAAAATGGGCTGAAAAAAGCCTCAAAAACGGGCCAAAAAAAGCCTTGAAAACAGGCCAAAAAAGCCTAGAAAACAGCCCAAAAAGCCTCAAAAATGGACTGAAAAAAGCCTCAAAAACAAGCTAAAAAGGTCTCGAAAGTGGGCTGAAAAAGGCTCAAAACCGGGCTGAAGAAAGCCTCAAAAATGGGCTGAAAAAAGCCTCATAAACAGGCAGAAAAAAAATGGGCTGGAAAAATGCTAGAAAAGGCCCAAAAAAAGGGCTGGAAAATGGGCTGGAAAAAAGCCTCGAAAACAGGCAGAAAAAAGCCTAGGAAAGGGGCCAAAAAAGCTAAAAAAATGGGCCGAAAAAAGCCTTGAAAACAGGCCAAAAAAGCCTAGAAAACAGGCCAAAAAAGCCTCAAAAATGGGCTGAAAAAAGCCTCAAAAACAGGCTGAAAAGGCCTCGAAAGTGGGCTGAAAAAGGCTCAAAACTGGGCTGAAGAAAGCCTCAAAAACGGGCTGAAAAAAGCCTCATAAACAGACAGAAAAAAAATGGGCTGGAAAAATGCTGGAAAAGGCCCCAAAAAAGGGCTGGAAAAAAGCCTCGAAAACAGGCAGAAAAAAGCCTAGGAAAGGGGCCAAAAAAGCTAAAAAAATGGGCCGAAAAAAGCCTCATAAACAGGCAGAAAAAATGGGCTGGAAAAAGGCTTGAAAGGGGCCAAAAAAAGGGCCAAAAAAAGGGCTAAAAATGGGGCACACAGAGGCCAAAAACTTTCTCTTGTTGATTTTCTCTTCTTTAATTTAGGTGCGTCTTATAGTCCAAAAAATATGGTAATTCTACCTTATTGTAAGGTTACATTAAACAGAATCTTGCAAGCTCAAAAGTACCAATCTCCTTCCATCAACCAGAACTAGGGAAGTTCCCTTCTGAGCATCTTGATTCTGCCACATTCCTACTGTGGGCTAAGTAGCCTTTTATCTGACTATTCCCTTGGTTGCATCTCATCGCCCTGTCTCCCAAGATCATCCGCACATACCATTCCATATTTAGACTAGTCTAGTTGCAACTGCCTCTGTACAGTAAGAGAACAAAATGGGAAATTAGGAAGTCCATGAAGCAGATGTCAGCTCCGCTATGAGTTAAGATTGCCATTGCTATCATGATCTGTCTAAATGGCATGGCTTTTATAGCCCAACCAGTTGATATTATACTATGGACAGTTAACAAACCGTGTCTGAACATTCTCTGTTTGGGTGCTTTATTTTTATCTTTGCCTATCTTTCTTTTCACAAATGCTGATAAAAATTAACATTGAAAATACAGTTAAAAACTAGGTATTGCATACTTTATCTTAGTTTCACACCCACAACATAAATCCTTCCAATCCTTCCTTCCTTCCTTCCTTCCTTCCTTCCTTCCTTCCTTCCTTCCTTCCTTCCTTCCTTCCTTCCTTCCTTCCTTTCCTCTTTCCTTTCCTTTCCCCCTTCCCCTTCCCCTTCCCTTCCCTTTCAGTTTTTGCCATGCATTTAAAGTAATATCTATGAACCAAGAGGCTGTCCAGTCTCTTCTTAAACGCCTCCCATGATGAAGTACCATTCCCATCCACTGTTTCTTGTCCTGCCCTCTGATGTTTTGGATAATAAGCTGACCCCCTCTTTGTTGTGGCCCGTTAGCGGCCTGTGAGGATTGTAGATCATTCTGACAGCGAGGAGGCTGGTGTGGTGCTGTGCCAGCAGCCTGCAGCTGGCACTCAAGTCAGACAATGAGGAGGCTGGAGAAGATGTGGTGCCAGAGGCGAGGATTCAGCCAGGGCCTTCAGAACCTCCAGAAACTCCCTTAAGTGAAGAAGAAGAAGAGGAGGAGCTTCTTCTTGAGGCACGGGTGCACAGAGCTGCCAAAAGGCAGGAGTGGCTACTCAGGAGGAGGTCTCCTCGAGAGTAAGGCTTGGGGCTAATTGGCCACTCCCTTAGCCTATTTAAGGAGGAACGCTGACTGAAGCAAGTTGTAGGGAACAACTTTAGTTCATTCTCCTTTGTGTCTGGATTCTCTGCAAATTGCTTCTGGGCTTTCTGCCAACCTTCGTAAGATTGTGATTACTTTATCTTTGGTTTCTTGTAGGCTGTTAAGAAAGTTTATTAACAGCCTTTGTTTGGAAAAGATTGAGTTATTTTAGTAAATTTAAGTTTTGTATTGACTTTGTGTGTGCTGTGTTCTTTGGGGTCCATAGCTGGGGCAGAACACTCTTCTTCGTGGCAGCCCCTCATATACTTTCGAAGGGCTGCCACAAATCATTTCAGCATCTGTTGAATTGAATGATGGAAGCCCAACCATCTATCTGTCTCCACAGCATCCTTGTCTGCCCAGGTCCAATTTCTATTTAAGGATGGAAAAAATACATTTGAGATGGCCTCCTGACAGCCAATTTGGAAAGCCCTCTACAGATGTTCTTCGTTTCCTGGTTGTAAGAAGCCCCAACACCGAGCTGGTTCACAACATAGCAGATGGTCCCTCTGTTTGCTAAACTCAATAATCTAACATGACTTTAAATTTTTTTTTTAATTTGATTTATATACCGTCCTTCTCCGGGGACTCAGGGCAGCTTACAATGTGTTAAGTAATAGCGTTCATACTTTTGTATATTTATACAAAGTCAGCTTATTGCCCCCACAAACTGGGTCCTCAATTTACCTACCTTAGAAAGGATGGAAGGCTGAGTCAACCTTGAGCCTGGTGAGATTCGAACTTACAGTAATTGCAGACAGCTGGTGTTAATTACAATGCTATCAGTTTGCTGAGCCACCAGGCTCTTTAATCAAAGACGCTTGCTGTTTTCCCAGAAACTAACCCTTCCCCTTCCCCTTCCCCTTCTCCTCCCCTTCCACTTCCCCTTCTCCACTCCTCTCCTCTCCTCTCCTCCCCTCCCTCCCTCTCTTCTCTTCTCCTCCCCTCCCCTCCCCTCCTATCATTTCCTTCCTACTTTACTTTTTTACTTGCCTTCCCTTCCTTCTCCATGGAATCTACGCATAGTGCAAAAAGAAAAAAAACCTTTGGAAAGATAGATGGTAAAGATATTGTTTTTGTACAGCTGACAGATATTTTTGGAATGTGAAGTTGATTTGATTTTCCTACTGATCTTTTCTAGTGGAATGAAAGGATGAAGACGTTTTACCAGCTTCCCCATTCCTGCTTTGTGCCAGGTAGATCTACGGAGACATTATGTTAGGAGATCTCATAAGGAAACATCCATCATCCAGATGCGTGGCTAGTGCTGAGGAAAGGGCAAGTTATTATGAAGATGGACGGGTTCTCCTGCTGTTCAGCTTCTCTATCATTGTGTAAGAGCATTTATATGTTTAGTGGTACAGATTCTTCCTGAATAGACAACTCACTCTCTCTGAAGACACTAAAGTAGTTGAATGTCTATGGAGATTCTCAGTCATCCAGGTCATGGTCAGTGGTGGGATTCAAACAATTTAACAACAGGTTCTCTGCCCTAATGACCAGCTGGGTAGGCGTGGTTCAGTGGTCATGTGACCGTGTGGGCACGGCCAACTCAACGTCACTCAGGTTGATGGGCGCTTGGCCTTAGCTGTTACAATGTAACAAGGCTTAACCAGAGAGGCAGTTTCTGTAAGCAGGGCAATAAAGATTAGGCTAGAAACAACACCAGAATGTTTCCTTCCTGCCTTCCTTACAGGATTAGCCCTGTAAAGTGGAAAAAAAAAAAAAGATTTCTTCCAACAACCGGTTCTCCCAAATAGGTGCGAAGTGGCTGAATCCCACCACTGGTCATGGTTGTCCCAAAGGTGCTTTTCCTTTTCCTTTTCCTTTTCCTTTTCCTTTTCCTTTTCCTTTTCCTTTTTCTTTCTTTCTTTTCTTTTTTTTTTGACAAAGTTTTTTTAATTTTTTTCTCATAAACATATCTTAAATGTACAATTTTTTATCTAACATACATATTTTCTTTTAACTTTCATACTAATACAATCTTCATCCTAAACAATTTAATCATATTCAGGGTTGCTCTTCTACCATTTCATCTCCCTTGTTTTACGACAATCCTTCTTCTCCCTCTCATCTCTTTCCTTTCCCTCCCTTCTTCCATCTACTCTTCTACTTTCCTCTTTCCTCCTCTCCTTTTCCTTCTCTACTTCCCCTTCCTTTCCCCCACACCTCCCTTCTTCCTCCCTTCTAACCTTCTCTCCTACTCTTGTTTCCCCTCTCTTTCTTCCTCTCCTTTTCTTCCTGTTCTTACCACCGGAGAGTCCGCCATCTGACTTTGCTAATAAAATTTAGAACAGGGTACACCTGCCAATTAATTTTTGCTAACCACCCCTCGCAGCGTGGACCCACAACTCCTTCCGCCAATTAATCGGGATTATTAAATATAGAAGTTGTTCAATTACAGGCATCTCTTTGGCGTGCATTCATCGGTGGAGGCCATTAGCTGTGTGCATTTAAAAATTACTCTCGTTCAGTTGGATAGAAAAGAAACTATGTGAAATTATCTTCCCACCCCCACGGATGTTTCGGAGAAATGTTGATTGGTAGAGTGTGGGATGACTGCAGTCAACGCAACTGTGAGATGATGGAGTTCTTCAGCCTTGTGTTGTACAGTGAGGGATGAGAAGTTGGAGAAGATTGCAAGGCCATCTTTCCCTCTCCCATCCTTCTACTGGCTCCATGTAACTTGTCCACCATCAAAGATTTTAGGATTTTCTGAATCCTTCTCTCCTTTCTATAATATGGCTAGAGGAGCTCCAATGGCAGGAAGAAGGAAGGAATGGTTTATTTATTTAGCATATGGTGATGTTATATTAGCTGGGAGACTACTGTCATACTCCCGTTGGAGCCTGAAATTGTGGAGGAAGACGAGCCGGAGCTGGAGCCGACAGAGATCGAGGTGGCAGCTTCGTTGGCTTTGGAGGAATGTGGGGAGGAGCAGGCCGAGTCAGGCCAGGGCCTTTCAGGATTGGGATGGCTTGTAGGCAGGGAGGAACGGGGGCAGGATGATCAAGAGAGGGCAAGCAGGGAACATGAGGAGCGACAGAACTCAGCCGATGAGCAAGGACCAAACCCTCCTGATCCCCGAGCACAGAGAGTGGAGAGAAAGAGGGAACAGCGCAGGCTAACCCAACAACTTGGGAGGAGAGCGCCCCGTCCCTCTTCACAAGGCACACCTGGGGACTGAGATTTAAGGAGATGCTATGGGGAGGGGCATTTGTTGGGAACAAACACTGAATTCCTGGAGTGTTTTGTGCCGTTGCCGACGTTTGAAATTTCTTGGACTCCTTGCTTTATTTCTTGCTTCCTGGATTAATTGCCCTGTTTCTTTGCTTCCTGGACTCATTGACTTATTCCCTTGCCCTGCTGGATTTCTTGCTTTGCAGCCATTGTGCTCACAGCATTCTGCTGGACTACTTGTAGACCGAGGCTGCTGGAGGTGTGTGTGTTTGGGTGTGTGTGATCACTTTGCTCTGGGACATGCCATAAACATGGGAGCGTTTGGGGGAAAGTTGGAGCAATAAAGGGGTGGTTTGAACTATCAGCTGACTGTGATGACCTGCCTTGTCCCAGGTCATCACAACTACAATGCTAACACAGAGTAGTATTTTGGTTGCCTAAGACTGCTAGATTATTTGGTACTCATTCACACACTTTCCAAGGTGCACCACAGGGGGTGAGCTAGCTCTGCACCACAAATAAAGATGAAAGGCATTCCTGAAGCATCATCCAGGGCCCTCAAACTCACCTTGCAAATGGGCAACACATCCGGGAAGGTCCAGCACCAGCAGCATTCTGACCATCAGCACAAAGAGCCGGCTTGTCTTCACATCAAAGTGGTACTTATTTATCTACTTGCATATAACATGCTTTTAACCACTAGATGGGCAGAAGCTGAGGCAAATGACGGGAACTCACCCTGACATATGGTGCTAGGACTCAAACTGGTGGAGCAAAGACCCATCTCCAGCATCATTATGACAGTGGTGGGTTCCTCCCGGTTCGGTCCGGTTCGGCCGAGCTGGTAGCGGTGATGATATGACATCACCGAACCGGTTCTCCCCCCCGCCCTCCCACCCCCCATCCCCCCAAGTTATTCTTACCTTTTATTTGGTCCCATCCCCAATCTATTGCTGCCTCCTGAGTCCCAGCTGATGACTAGAGGGAAAAAAACTGTTTAAACTCTTGGGGGGGGGGCTTCAAAGGGCCGTCCTACGGCTGATCAGTGTTAAAAGCAAACAAATGAGTCTGGTCGTACGTGCGAGGACTGGTCGTAAGGGTGAGGACCTTCCAGAAATAACTCTGACCAGCTAGCCATGCCCACCTAGTCACATGACCTCCAAGCCACACCCACAAAATAAGCCACGCCCACAGAACCGGTAGTAAAAAAATTTAGAACCCACCCCTGCATTATGAGCTGCGGTAGTGCAGTGATTAGAATGCAGTATTGCAGGCTACTTCTGCTGACTGCCGGCTGCCTGCAATTTGGCAGTTCGGTTCTCACCAGGCTCAAGGTTGACTCAGCCTTCCATCCTTCCGAGGTGGGTAAAATGAGGACCCAAATTGTTGGGGGCCATAGGCTGACTCTGTAAACCGCTTAGACGGGGCTATAAAACACTGTGAAGTGGTATGTAAGTCTAAGTGTTATTGATATTGATATTGTTATTGATAAGTCATTGAGCCACTGCATGTCTTAGAAGGAATGGAGAGAAAGAGAAACAAGTTCTTCCTTTTGCTTGACCCTCCTGCTTAGAGCTGATCGCACGTATGGTGGGCAGGGAGATCAGGTGGTTTGTTTTTCCACCAGGTTCCTCCAATGGAAAGAGAAAGTCTCCCACATTTCTCAAAGGCAAGAATCCATAATGGTGACAATTTAGACTGTGATGCCAGCAGTAGCCCATGGAAGAGTTCCCTCTTGACATTGGGGTTTCATGAAAGCCTTTCAGCGATGCCAACAATGTGCATGTACACAGGTGGGCTTCACCTAATTTAACAACCGGTTCGCCCAGCACCGAAAATGTGAGCGCACGCCTTCTGCACATGTATGCAGCCTTCCATGCTTGAACTTTGTGTGCATGCACGCATGCATGCAGCTTAGAAAATGTGGCTAAATAGGATGGCATAGCACCAGGGTTGGTGGGCGACCGACCCACAAGTCGCTACTACCAGTTCGCCTGAACTGGTCCGAACCGGCTGAATCCCACCTCTGTGCATGTATCATCCTTTGCTCTCTATTCAGAGGACATGGTTTCCAGGCCTCCATAACCCAGGTGGGCTTCTTGCAGAATTTACTTTCCTCCCCAGACCCAGTTAGACAACCCTGTAAATATTCCAAAGCATTTCCAACCTTGGGGTGCCATCCATAAGTTCCATGTCTTGACAGTTTTATACCCGTGGTGTAAGATGAGGCTCAGATGACTGGTTTTCTTAAAATTCATTGACAAATGAGCTTGATTGGACAAGTGTTTTGACTCATTAAATTCACACACATTGGGACTTTCTGCTGTGCGAGGTGAACAGACTGTAGATATTTTTTGTAGATAAAAACCACCTTTTTTTTTTTTTTTAATTTGATTTATATGCCGCCCTTCTCCGGAGACTCAGGGTGGCTTACAATGGGCTAAGCAATAGCCTTCATCCTTTTGTATATTTATACAAAGTCAGCTTATTGCCCCCACAAACTGGGTCCTCAATTTACCTACCTTAGAAAGGATGGAAGGCTGAGTCAACCTTGAGCCTTGGAGAGATTCGAACCTGCAGTAATTGCAGGCAGCTGGTCTTAATAACAGGGTGCTTTAGACCACTGTACTACCTTAGAGCAGCAGAGGTGGTATTCATCCGGTTCAGAACGGTTCGCCCAAACTGGTAGCGGAAATCACGGGTGGGCCAGCCCACCCGCCCTAGCTCCAAGTCATGTTAGGCATGTTTTTGAGGCTGGGCACATGCGCAGAAGGCACACACGGCAGCAAAGTGCATGCACAGAAGATCAGGCAC
Organism: Pantherophis vulpinus; assembly: GCA_037215915.1. Lineage (NCBI taxonomy): Eukaryota > Metazoa > Chordata > Lepidosauria > Squamata > Colubridae > Pantherophis > Pantherophis vulpinus. Next base: position 7,453,964 of record JAXLNS010000007.1, read on the forward strand.
ATGTGCACGCGCTCACATTTGTAAACTGGTAGGGAAAGTAAGTGAATACCACCCCTATAGACCAGGAAGGAAGATCTGAGCTAACCGATGGCTTGCAAATTGAAGAAGAGAGAGTTCTTTCCTCCTACATATGGCATGTTCAGAGGTGGTATTCAGCCGGTTCGTACCGGTTCGTACGGTATGGTAGCAGAGATTGCGGGTGGCCACCCACCCCGGCTCTATGACATTCCATTTAGGCACGTTTTCGGGGCCGGGCGCATGTGGGAAAGGTGCACAAGGGAGCAAAGTGCATGCGCAGAAGACCGGGCACATGTGTCGAAGGCACATGTGACAAACTGGTGGTAAGAATATTGGAAACCCACCGCTGGGCATGTTCTGTTTCTTCGAGGGGAGGAAGTAGACTGTCTGAATGCTAAGGGCAAACATCAACTTTAGTTGATCATGATTAGGAAGGAACCATCAGAAACATCAGGGCTTAACGAGCAATTGTCTGTCAAAGTTTGCCCATTGGCACGGGCACATGCATTACACAAAAACCAGGGGTGAAATGCTCCTGGTTTGGACCGGATCACCCGATCCAGTAGCGATGGCGGTGGGTGGTTCGGAGAACCGGTAGCAAAAATCCCTGTGGCCCCCTCCCATGCCCAGCTGAGCTGCACAATCATCAGAGGCTTTTTTTTTTTTAACTTTTAAAAGCATTTTTTCTACAACCTCTTCTGACGAAAAAAATGCTTTTAAAAGTTTTTTTAAAAAAAGCCTCTGATGATCACGCGGCTCAGCTGGGATCATCAGAAGCTTTTCAAAGCATTTTTTTCTGCAACCTCTTGGCTGAAGAGGTGGTAAAAAAAATGCTTTGAAAAGTCTCTGACGAACCCAGCTGAGTTGCCTGATCGGCAGAGGCTTTTCAAAGCATTAGAAAAAATGCTTTGAAAAGTTTTTTTTTTTAAAAAAGTTGTCCACGCCCACCCAGTCACATTAACCCCCCCCCCAACAAGTCACGCCCACAGAACCGGTAGTATCAAATTTTACATTTCATCCCTGACAGAAACACACGCGTTCCTCTAAAAGGAACATTCGCCACGGTTGTGCTTTCCCACAGGGAGTTCTATTCTAAGGGATGAACGGATTTGGTTTCCTTCGAGTGGCTGTTTCTTTTAAGTATTCCCTCTGATCTTCTGCAGGGAGCAAGCAGAAGCTCACGGTAGCAACAGGGAGAATCTAGGGATATAGAAAATAGGGAGAAAATAAATTGCAATCTCAGCTCCCCCCAAGTTCAAGAACAAAAGCCAGATGGAGGAAGGATCCCATCAGAATAATCAAGGAACCCCCCCTGCTCAAACAGAAGAGCCTTGTTCTGTCCCCTCCCACGAGTGGCCTTGCAGAAGCTCAAATAGCCCGGCAGTAACAAACGCAGGCTAGAGAGATTGAAGCTGGCCCTTTAATAAACAGTTCTCTTTCAAAAGTATATCAGTTCAGTAGTTACCGGCAATGTTCCAAAGGTATATCAGGTCAGTAATTACCAGGCAATGTTCCAGAGGTCTTGGCAGACGGCCAGCAGGCTAATGCAGGAATGCAGACTCCTTTTCAAAACTCAAAACTAGCAGTTCGAAACTCCACTGCATCCAAAACACCAACAAATTGTTCACCACGCCTTTCCGGCCCAACCACACCCCTTTTATATTTTGTAGGGTGTGGCCCTACGTCTCCTGACCACACCTCTTAGGACGTGGCAATAGCTGTTCTCTACGACGTCTCCTACGTCTCTCTCTTGCATCCAATAGGGGCTCCCTCTCCTCGTTACCAGCCTCTGTTTCCTCCTCAATTTTCCTGGGGTCCAGAGGCACGTCAGCAACTGTCAGTTCTTGCTGACTCACCAGTGAAGACGGGCCCTCCGGCACATAGCTCGTGCCAGCTTCCTCCATATCATCCTCCGACTCAGCATGGGAAGATAAATCAGCCTCTGGGACCGGAGTCACAACAACCCTATACCTGTAATGGCGAACCTATGGCATGCGTGCCAGAGGTGGCAGGCAGCGCCCTAGCTGTGGGCATACGAGCCATTGCCCCAGCTCAGGTTCACCACGCATGTGCAAGTGCCTCCTACTGGCCAGCTGTTTCTCAAGACTCTGCCACACATCCTGGGGGTCAGGGCACATGCAGGGGTCCACGTGAGCATGTGCGGGGGGTGGGGTGCATGCATGGGGATTATGCACGTATTGCATTTTGGGGGATCAGGTGCATGCACACGCATTTGCATACACGCTTTGGCCACTCGGTCTGAAAAAGGTTAGCCATCACTGCCCTATACTGTTTCAGACAAGTGGTTCTTGAAAACCTCCAGTTATGGAACCAACCAAATAACAACTTCTGAATACAATGCCCTTCCACTAGTTAATTGTTCTAACAGTCAGGAAATTTCTCCTTATTTCTGGGTTGCTTCTCTCCTTGATTAGTTTCCATCCATTGCTTCTTGTCCTGCCTTCAGGTGCTTTGGAAAATAGCTTGACTCCCACTTCTTTGTGGCAGCTCCTCAAATATTGGAAGGCTGCTATCAGGTCTCCCCTAGTCCTTCTTTTCATTAGACTAGACATACCCAATTTTTGCAACCGGTCTTTGTTTTATCCTCCAGGAGCTTTCGAGAATAGGTTGACTCCCCTCTTCTTTGTGGCAGCCCCTTACATATTGGAACACTTCTATCATTGGAATGCTCCTTGGACGTAAACTGATAAGGTAGCAATCTACTGAGGTTGCCCAAAAGAAGACATGTAATTTTGGACTGCATCCAGAGACGTACAGTTTCAGGATCACTGCTTTCCCTGCCTTGGCATCTACTCCCCTTGGAGATATGGATCAGTGGTGGGTTCCTCCCGGTTCGGTCCGGTTCGGCCGAGCCGGTAGAGGTGACGATATGACGTCACCGAACCGGTTCTCCCCCCCCGCCCTCCCACCCCCCCACCCACGTTATTCTTACCTTTTATTTGGTCCCACCCCCAATCTATAGCTGCCTCCTGAGTCCCAGCTGATGACTAGAGGGAAAAAAACTGTTTAAACTCTTGCTGCGGGGCTTCAAAGGGCCGTCCTACAGCTGATCAGTGTTAAAAGCAAACAAATGAGTCGGGTCGTAAGTGCGAGGACTGGTCGTAAGTGTGAGGACTTTCCAGAAATGACTCTGACCAGCTAGCCACGCCCACCTAGTCACATGACCTCCAAGCCACACCCACAGAATAAGCCACGTCCACAGAACCGGTAGTAAAAAAAATTAGAACCCACCCCTGATATGGATGCCCCCCCAAATCCTTTGGCCTTCAAGGAAGCAACACAAAACTGATTTTTCTTCCAGGCAAGGTCTCTGGAGATTCTTCGTCATCCAGGTCATGGTTGTCCCTTTTTTCTAGAGGCAACTAGAGTTTGTTTTTCCTTGATGTTTAATTTCTCATCCAAGAACCTTCTTGGGTACCAAGATCACCACAGATGGGGACCGCAGCCAAGAAATTAAAAGACGCTTGCTCCTGGGGAGAAAAGCCATGGCAAATCTAGACAGTATACTAAAATGCAGAGACATCATCGTGACAACAAAAGTGCATATAGTCAAGGCTCTGGTTTTCCCTGTTGCAGTAGATGGCTGTGAAAGTTGGACCATAAGGAAGGCTGAGCGCCAAAGAATTGAGGCCTTTGAACTCTGGTGCTGGAGAAGACTCCTGCAAGTCCCTTCGACTGCAAGGCGATCCAACCGGTCAGTCCTAGAGGAGATCAACCCTGACTGCTCTTTAGAAGGCCAGATCCTGAAGATGAAACTCAAATCCTTTGGCCACCTAATGAGAAGGAAGGACTCCCTGGAGAAGAGCCTAATGCTGGGAACGATGGAGGGCAAAAGAAGAAGGGGACGGCAGAGAATGAGATGGCTGGATGGAGTCACTGAAGTAGTCGGCGTGAGCTTAAATGGACTCCAGAGGATGGTAGAGGACAGGAAGGCCTGGAGGAATGTTGTCCATGGGGTCACGATGGGTTGAACACGACTTCACAACTAACAACAATTTGTATAACTCTTTATCCCAGGGGTGAAATGTAAAATTTGTTACTACTGGTTCTGTGGGCATGGCTTGGTGGTGGGGGTAATGTGACTGGGTGGGCATGGCCAACTGTTTTTAAAAAAAAAAACTTTTCAAAGCATTTTTTCTAATGCTTTGAAAAGCCTCGGCCAATCAGGCAACTCAGCTGGGATCGTCAGAGACTTTTCAAAGCATTTTTTTTTACCACCTCTCCGGCCAAGAGGTTGCAGAAAAAATGCTTTGAAAAGCCTCTGACTATCCCAGCTGAGCCACGCGATCATCAGAGGCTTTTTTTTTTTTTTTACTTTTAAAAGCATTTTTTCGTCGGAAGAGGTTGGGCATCAGCTGGGCATGGGGGGAGGGGGCCACAGGGATTTTTGCTACTGGTTCTCCGAACCACCCGCTGCCATCATTACCGGATTGGGCAATCCGGTCCAAACCGGGAGCATTTCATCCTTGCTTTAACCCCAAGCTGTAGTAGGAAGCTCAATAAAAAACTTTACCATGGTTCTGGAAGCTGTTAGGTACTGGATGAGATAAAACAGCCTTAACCACAGCAAGACAGAGATGCTGTTTGTTAAAACAAACAAACAAACAAACAAACAAACAAACAAACAAACAAACAAGCTCGATGTCCCAGGAAGACTTCATAGCTGTGGCATTTTTAACCTTATGAATATGGTTAAAATCTGTTGCTACGTCTCCTGCTGCATTCTCAAAACTTTGCAATCAGCAGTACAAATGGAAAGAGTCAAGCAGGATCCGTGCAGAGGCTTAGTATGGAAAGGTCACACCGGGGTCCTTTAAATACTATTTTTATTTCCTGTTGCTACTAGAATGGCTGTGCACAGCGTGATGTGCATAAAATGGATGCAGAAGAAACAACCGCTTTCCTTTTTGCTCCCGAGAGCAAAATTAGGAGGAAGCATGGCGGAGTAGAAACAGCGAGAAAAAAAAAATCAACGTTGATGTCAGAACTCCAAGGTGAACCAGACAGGAGACATAACCAGATGAATTAAATCTACTTTGGTGTAAGGCTACATTAACAGAAGCTTGCAAGTCTGAAGGGACAAACCTCCAACTTTCCACTTCTAACTGCTTGCTCCGTTAGAGCTGACTTGCAACCAGAGGTAATATTAGAATAGTATAGAATATATGAATAAAATATTCAGTTGGTTCGGACCCAGGGATGAAATGCTCCCGGTTCGGACCGGATCTCCCGATCTGGTAGTGATGGAGGCGGGTGGTTCGGAGAACCGGTAGCAAAAAAGCACTGAGCCGAGGTGGCGCAGTGGTTAGAGTGCAGTACTGCAGCTACTTCAGCTGACTGCTAGTTCAGCAGATCAGCGGATCAAATCTCACCGGCTCAAAGTCGACTCAGCCTTCC
>JAXLNS010000007.1:7464399-7529399 GCA_037215915.1 Pantherophis vulpinus
TTTGGGTCAGTCACACTCTTTCAGCCCAGCCCACCTCACAGGGTTACTATTGTGGGTTGGAATTTGTACTGGATGTGTGTGCCACCTTGAATTATTTGCAAAATAATAATAACAATAATAATAATAATAATAATAATAATAATAATAATAATAATAACAACAACAACAACAACAACAACAATAACAAATGTAGCAAATGCCGCCTCTGCAATGAGAAAGATGAGACAGTCGACCACCTGATCAGTGGGTGCAGCAAAATTTCACAAACTGACTACTTACAACACCATGACCGTGTTGCTAAAATCATTCACTGGAAATTGTGCCAGAAGTTTGGATTTGAGTACAGCAAAAACCACTGGGAACATCAGGTTGAGAAAGTTTTAGAGAATGAGAAACTCAAGATCTTGTGGGACTTTAGGATTCAGACTGACAGGCACTTGGTCCACAACACACCTGACATAACAATAGTTGAAAAGAAAAAAGTATGGTTCATTGACATTGCAATACCTGGTGATGCACGAATTGAAGATAAGCAGCAAGAAAAAATCACAAAGTACCGGGACTTACAAATTGAAGTTGAGCGACTGTGGAAAAAGAAATCGTGTGTTGTCCCGATTGTAATTGGAGCCCTCGGAGCAATACCCAAAGGGCTACCCCGCTATTTAGAAATTCTAAATTTGCCGGACTTGAACATTTTGACTCTACAAAAAACCACCTTACTCGGAACAGCTTACATCCTCCGACGATACCTTAACAGTTCCTAGGTCCTTGGTTAGGACTCGAGCTGCTGAGCTATTAACCAGCCTCAAAGGCTGTGAATCTCACTAAAGATTAACCAATAATAATAATAACAACAATAATTTTAGTTGGGATACAAATAAACAAAATAAAAATTTAAAAAAATATTTAAAAGGGAGAGGTGGGGGGACATTGCTTTCGGACTAACGTCCACTTCAAGGGAGTTCCTTAAAGCACCATTATCCTTTTTTTTCAGCCTTATACAGAAGCCTAAAAAAAACTTTAAAGAATATCAGCAGAGACTAGGGCCACCATATCTGGACCTCAAACTTCCAGGTAACCACCTCATAATGGCAAGATCCCCCAAAAGTCAAACTCAGTAGCCTTAGGAGAGATGCTGCACTCATAGTAGTGGCATTCAGCCGGTTCAGACCAATTTGGGCAAATCAGTAGCGGTGACCACGGCCTGCCTTGGCATAATACTGTTAAGGATATTGTTGTTGTGTTACCAACCAGCAGAGTGTAGAGCACAGAGAAACGTTGCTGAGAGCAATGAATAAGAGATATGCAAACTGGTTTATCAAAAGTTTACTTTATAGTGAAAAAAACAATCTCATAGTCTTTAAACAAATTCAAGTCTTTGCCAGTTAAATCAGTCCAGTGATACAGAAATCTTCTTACCACACAAACAGTAGTTGGTTGGAATAACAAACTCACTCTGGTTCACAAACCACAATGGTAGCAGATCCATCCAACCGATGATAGCACAATGGTTGCAACTCCACACACAATGGTAGCTTATCATCAACTGAATACGTTACAGTACCTTTCTTAAATACGTTATCTAATTACAGCATGACTCAGCATTACAATGAATCGGCAGGAAAACTTTAAAGTCACACAATACATATTCATATTAAAGTCACAGAACACATATATTGCCTGGACAACTTGTTAGGCTCAAACCATATCCTAACATTTACTGTCCTATTTAGTCACGTTTTCGAGGCCGGGTGCATGAACGGAAGGTGCGCGCGTGAACAAAGCACATGTGCGGAAGTCCGAGTGCATGCACGTAAGGCCGGGCGCATGCACAGAAGGCCCATGCACAAAGCAAGCATGCGCGCCCATGGCAAACAGGTGGTAAGAATATGTGAATCCCACCTCTGGCTCACACACTCTTCTCTAGCTAACAACCCGCAGGTTGCGTCTCTATGTGTTGGCTTGATGTTCGGCAGCTTCGCTCAGCATTTGAGCTTCAGTTAAAGGCCAAAGAGGAACAGATGATACAGAAACGGTTGCCTACAGGAATTTCTTTCAGATCAAAAGCCACGGGTGGTCAGGAAGTCTACTGAGTGATAGAGACAGATGTAATAAGACATACACCACACACTGAGCAAGAGAATATGCTTCTCTCTAGCTCGGTGATCAAGTGTGTTAAAATAACGAACCAGCCTTGATACGAGTCCAGGAGAGAAATGAAGCGGAATGGAAAAATACTGCAAGCCAGAGAGATAAATGAAAATACCTAGAATCTGAAAGACCGATATTTAGAGCTGAAATATCTGAAAAAGATGGCATGGAAACTTACCTCGTTTTATTAACTTAAGTACAGGTGATCCTCAACTTACAGCCTTTTGTTTAGTGACCGTAAGGTAAAGGAAAGGTTCCCCTCACACATATGTGCTAGTCGTTCCCTACTCTAGGGGGCGGTGCTCATCTCTGTTTCAAAACTGAAGGGCCAGCACTGTCCGAAGACGTCTCCATGGTCATGTGGCCGGCATGACTAAACACCAAAGATGCACGGAATGCTGTTACCTTCCCACCAAAGGTGGTCCCTATTTTTCTACTTGCATTTTTTTTTAACATGCTTTCGAACTGCTAGGTTGGCAGAAGCTGGGACAAGTCATGGGAACTCACCCCGTTACGCGGCACTAGAGATTCGAACCGCTGAACTGCCGACCTTTTGATCGACAAGCTCAGTGTCTTAGCCACTGAGCCACTGCGTCCCTTGTTCAAAGTTACAATGGCACCCCAAAAAAGGGGTCTTGCAAGAATTTTTTTTCACTGAACGACTGTTACAGCATCCTTGTGGTCATGTGATCAAAATTTGGACACTTAGCAACAGGCTCATATATATCCTTTTGCGATCTTCTGACAAACCAAATCAATGGGGAAGTCAGACAACTGTTTTATTAATCGAACAGCTGCAATGATTTTAGAAAGAGCCAGCATAGTCATATTCCACTTAGTATCAAGGATGCAGCTGTAGAGGTGGTCAACAGTATTAAGTATCTGGGGGTGCAGAGAACTAACAATCCGAACTGGTCTCACCACACATCATCCTTAGTGAAGCGTGCAAACCAGCATCTGCATTTCCTGCATCGGATGAGGAGAGCACAGCTTTCTCCTTCTGTCCTGGCCACTTTTTACAGAGGCACGATGGAGAGCATTTTAACAAAGCAAATCCCTGTTTGGTTTGGTCACAGCAGTGCCTCAGATAGAAAGTCCATACAGAGAGTGGTAAGGACAGTGGAGAAGATTATAGGAAGCTCACTTCCCGTTATTCAGGATACTAAGTACTATGTGCTTAGAGCTCAAAGCATTGTTAGAGACCCCACAAACCCACTTTACGGTCTGTTTCTGTTGCTCCCTTCTGGGAGGAGGTTTTGAAGTATTTCTAGCAGGACCACCAGATTCTGTTAGAACTTTGTTCCCTTTGCCAGCCATCTGGTAAACTCACAACATTCATTGCTCTCACCAGGTACATGTATACATCTGAACTGGACTGTGTTGTTTCTCTGTGTCATATAATATATGTGGGTATATGCATAATTTTGTACTTATTGATTTTGTCACGTTCATGTAGTGTATATTGGAGGTGGCGACCCTTTGAGAGCTGTACGTAACGAAATTTCATTTTAATGTATGCCGATTAGTGTACATTCAAAGCGACCATCAAGTTATTCTAAGTTGGATTCACTTAACAAACTGCGGCAAGAAAGGTCATAAAATGGGGCAAAACTCAACAACAGTCTCACTTAGCAATGGAAATTTTGGGCTCAATTGTGGTTGTTAGCTGTAGTCGGAGACTTTTGTAAGCTATGAATTCACTTTAGCCAGAGTTGTGTTCCTGCCTGCCAGAAGTAACATTCCTTTAACATCTACCAGCAATAGATACAGCGGTGGGTTTCACATATTCTTACCACCGGTTCTCCGTTTGTGCACACACTCATTTCACATGCAACTTCTGCACATGCACCCGTCCTTCCGTGCATGCGCTTTGCTGTCGCACACGCCTTCCGTGCTTGCGCCTTGCCTCAAAAACGTGGCTAAATAGGGCAGCATTACGCCGGGGCTATTATTACAGTCTGTATTACATTACAGACTGTATTACATTACAGTTGCCACTACCAGTTCGCCCGAACTGGTACGAACCGGCTGAATACCACGTCTGAATAGATAGAAGGGTCGACTACGAACATTCCATACGCTGACCACAAATATCTCCTAGGTGGAATGGTTGGCAAATTGTGGCTTTAACACTCAGCTAAAGCGCCTTGCAAGCAAACTATTATTGGAATTAAGGAAGGTGGTGTAATATTCAGCTTAAGCAGTGGTTAGAGGCATCGAACAAAGATCCAGTTGGGCAACGTTTATCATTACAATAGCAAAACACAGACCCAGGAGACTCAACTTATAATCAATGAAGTACAATAGGATGAATTAGTTAATTGGGTGTTTTGGGATAGCTTTGCTTTGTACATATTCAGTTCTTGTCGCCGTGATATAAAAAAGATGTTGAGACTCTAGAAAGAGTCCAGAGAAGAACAACGAAGATGATTAGGGGACTGGAGCAGTGGTGGGTTGCCCCCGGTTCAGACCGGTTTGCAGGAACCGGTAGTAAAACCAGCGGGAGGCTCCGCCGACTGACCCAGACATCATCAAAGTTGATCTGCGCATGCGCAGAAGCATCTGAACATGCGCAGAAGTGCGCGTGTGTGCATGAGTGAAATGAGAGCACACACGCGGGCGTGATGCGAACCAGTAGTAAACGTAAGTAGAACCCACCCCTGGACTAGAAGATAAAATATATGAAGCACATTGTAGGAATTGGGTATGTCTAGTTCCATGAAAGAAAGGACTAGGGGAAACATGATAGCAGTGTTCCAATATGTAAAGGGCTGCTCCAACGATGAGGGGGTCAACCTATTCTCCAAAGCACCTGAAGGCAGGGAAAAGAAGCAATGGATGGAAACTAATCAAGGAGAGAAAACAATCTAGAACAATCTAGAACTTATTTACGGGACCACCTGCTGCCGCAAACGGCCTCCCCCCGGCCGGTATGCTCTCACAGAGAGGGACTCCTCCGGGTGCCATTGGCCAAACAATGTTGGCTGGCGGCCCCCAGGGGGAGAGCCTTCTCTGTGGGGGCACCTACTATCTGGAACGAGCTCCCCCCGGAGATACGGTGGATCCCGGATCTATGCACCTTCCGCCGTGCTCTCAAGACCTTTTTATTTCACCAGGCTGGTCTGGCCTAACCTCTCCCATTTTCTTTTTAATGTAAATTGTAATGTAAATTTTAATTTGTTCTTAACCTGGGGTTTTAAATTTGTCTTGGGCTAAATTGATTTAATTCGATTTTACTTCTGCTCTTAAATTTTTGTATTCTGTGTGTTTTATCTTGTGCCTGTTCACCGCCCTGAGTCCTTCGGGAGTAGGGCGGTATATAAATCAAATAAAATGAAAAAAAAATGAAATGAGGGATTTCCTGACAGTGAGAACAATCCATCGGTGGAACAACTTGCCTCCAGAAGTTGTGAATGCTCCATCCCTGGGGAGGTTTTTAAGAAGAGATTGGACAGCCATTTGTCTGAAAAAAATATAGGCTTTCCTGTTTGAGCAGGGGGTTGGACTAGAAGACCTCCAAGGTCCCTTCCAACTCTGTTATTCTGTTATTTACACAGTCATAACTGACAGTGACTCAATGAGTACAAAACCTTTGCTCCGAGTTTGGGAATTGCACCTAAGTTCTCGTCTCCTTCAGAATAAATTTCAAAAGCCAATTATGTCAACCTTTCCATTTTTCATGAATGAAAACTGGGGAAAAAATGCTAATGTGTTGGTGGGGAGGGGGGAACAGATTTTGATCTTGGTTTTGTGGTTCCATTTCACAAATACGCACACTCTCCTACTCAAGCCATGTCACACATTTCTGTGCATAGAAGATCCTCCCCCCTCTCTCTTTTTCTTAAAAAAAAAAGGGGGGGGCATTTGTATGAGCAAGAGAAAATTCTATATTCTCTTAGAGCTGCCAAAGATTTTTAAGGTAATGGCAATTTAGAAAAGGAGACTCATCAGATGCTTTTCAGCATTAATCGATGGTTTGGGGACTCGGGAAGGCAACCAGTTTCTGCCCCATGAAATTGGCTGCAGGGGTGGAAAATTGGATGACACAGTCTCGGCTGAATTAAATGAATATTGATCAAATTTCTGAAGGGGCTGTTTGGAGCAACCAAATGAAATGAACAATCTAATTTTGTTTTCCTATCAAGAAACAAAGACCCGGTCAATGGATTCAGATACAGTTGGTTCCCCATCCCCCACCCCCACCCCGTCTGCAAATCCTTAGGTTTGTTGAGAATTCTTTCGATCCAAATTAAGAAAGAAAGAAAAGAAGAAGAAAGAGGAGGAGAAGTAGAAGGAGGAAGAGGAAGAGTAGAGTAGAGTAGAGTAGAGTAGAGTAGAATAGAATAGAATAGAATAGAATAGAATAGAATAGAATAGAATAGAATAGAATAGAATAGAATAGAATAGAATAGAATAGAATAGAATTCTTTATTGGCCAAGTGTGATTGGACACACAAGGAATTTGTCTTTAGTGCATATGCTAGAAGAGGAGGAGGAGGAGGAGGAGGGAGGAGGAGGAGGAGGAGGAGGAGGAGGAAGAGGAAGAGTAGAGTAGAGTAGAGTAGAGTAGAGTAGAGTAGAATAGAATAGAATAGAATAGAATAGAATAGAATAGAATAGAATAGAATAGAATAGAATAGAATAGAATAGAATAGAATAGAATAGAATTCTTTATTGGCCAAGTGTGATTGGACACACAAGGAATTTGTCTTTGGTGCATATGCTAGAGGAAGAGGAGGAGGAGGAGGGGGAGGAGAAGGAGGAGGAGGAGGAGGAGGAGGAGGAAGAGGAAGAGGAAGAGGAAGAGGAAGAAGAAGAAGAAGAAGAAGAAGAAGAAGAAGAAGAAGAAGAAGAAGAAGAAGAAGAAGAAGAAGAAGAAGAAGAAGAAGAAGAAGAAGAAGAAGAGCAACAACAACAACAACCTGGAAGAGACCTTGGAGGTCTTCTAGTGTAACAAGCTGATCAAGAGACCCTATACTATTTCAGACAACTGGCTGTCCAATCTCTTCTTAAAATCCTCCAGTGATGAAGCACCCACAACTTCTGAAGGCAAACTGTTCCACTGGTCAGTTGTCCTCACTGTTTAGAAGTTTCTCCTTAATTCCAGGTTGCTTCTCTCCTTGATTCATTTCCATTCACTGTTTCTTGTCCTGCCCTCTGGAAAATAAGTATATTTTCCAAAGCACCAGAGTAAGCACTGAAAATAAGTATATATTCTTTGAAAGAACATCCTTTGTGAAAGTTAACAGCTTGTTCCCTTAAGACGGGGCTTTCGAATTTGGCTGCAAAAATTGTAGGGATAGCCAGTCGATGTGAAACGTACTTCAGCCTTAGCATTCGTAGGCTGCATTAACAGAGCGATAGAATGAAGATCACTTCAAGTGTTCGTACTACTTTATAAATATCTTGTTAAGATCACACTTGGAATAAGAGCATCCAGTGTTGGTCGCCATGATATAAAAAATAAATGTAGAGATTCTAAAAAGAGTTCAGAGAAGAGCAACACAGATGATTTGGGGGGGGGGGGGCAGAGGCTAAAACATAGGAAAAACGGATGCTGGAATTGGGTATGTCTAGTTTAGGAGAAGCGATGACATGATAGCAGTTTTCCAATATTTGAGGGGGATGTCAGAGTTTCTTGCAAAAATCAAATCCGGAAGCACACACAGATAAACTGATTCAGCAGGATTCATTAACTTCTTTATATACATAATAATAGATGAAGTATTTACAATACCTTCTGCCACCGATAGCCTCCCACCGGCCAATACGCTCCCACAGAGAGGGGCTCCTCAGGGTGCCGTCGGCCAAACAATGCCGACTGGCGACACCCAGGGGAAGAGCCTTCTCTGTGGGGGCACCAGCCCTCTGGAATGAGCTGCCCCTAGAGGTTCGTACGATCCCCGACCTGCGTACCTTTCGCCATGTCCTAAAGACCCTTCTGTTCCAACAAGCTGGGCTGGCCTAATATGAATTTTATAACGGGTGTATGTTAGTTTCTAATGTGTGGGCCAAATTTTTATATATTCGATTTTAAATTGTTTTTGAATTTTGTAAATTTATATGTGTTTTAATATGGCTGTACACCGCCCTGAGGTCCTTCGGGAAGAGGGCGGTATAGAAGTCCAATAAACATAAACATAACGTACCAATATCAGCGTTCTTCTTCAATGTAGTAGCAGTTACAACACAAGGCAGGAGAGAACAGTTAGTTTCATTTATGCAGAGCAGACAGCACACACATACTGGTTTCAGTTTCTCTTTACGGACTCAGTTCTGCAGACTAAGACACGCCCTGGCTCCAGTCTGTCTCAGCTCCCAATTGGCTGACTTAGTTGCTACGCCTATTCATTGGCTGACCTTGTTACCATGTCTTCCCAGTCATGAATATTCTGAGGGGGGGGGGGGGCTGCCACAGAGAGGAGAGAATCAGGCTATTCTCCAAAGCAGCTGAAGGCAGGACAAGAAGCAATGGATGGAAGCAATGGAAGGAGAGAAGCAACCTAGACTTAAGGAGAAATTTCCTGACAGTGAGAACAATTAATCAGTGGAATTGCTTGACTCCAGAAGTTGGGGGTGCTCTATCATTGGAGATCCTATACCACTTCAGATAAATGGTTGTGTCCAATCTTATTACCCATCACCTCTGAAGGCAAGCTGTTCCATTGGTTGATTGCTCTCACCATTAGGAAATTTCTCTTAGATTGTTTCTCTCCTTAGCTAGTTTCCATCCATTGTTTCTCAACTTGCCTTTTGGTGCTTTGGCGAATAAGTTTTTTTTTTTTTTAAATTTGATTTATATGCCGCCCTTCTCCGGAGACTCAGGGCGGCTTACAATGCGTTAAGCAATAGTCTTCATACTTTTGTATATTTTATACAAAGTCAGCTTATTGCCCCCACAAACTGGGTCCTCAATTTACCTACCTTAGAAAGGATGGAAGGCTGAGTCAACCTTGAGCCTGGTGAGATTCGAACTTCATGTGATCTTGATTCTATCTGTCTATTAATGCAGCCTACAATTGCATTGGCTTTTTTTGGCAGTGGTTACACACTGTTGGCTCATATTTAGGTGATTGTCCACTGGGATTCTTGCTGCAAAATGACTCAGGGTGGTGTACAACATGAAATTCTGGATGGCTTACAACAATTTGAGGGGCTATTAGGAATTTTGAGAACAGCTTACAGGATTGTAAGTCAGAAGAGCCACGGTGGCGCAGTGGTTAGTGTGTAGTACTGCAGGCTACTTCTGCTGACTGCCGGCTGACTGCAATTTGGCAGATCGAATCTCACCAGGCTCAAGGTTAGACTCAGCCTTCCATCCTTCCGAGGTGGGTCAAATGAGGACCCAGATTGTTGGGGGCAAGAGGCTGACTCTGTAAACTGCTTAGAGAGGGCTGTAAAAGCACTGTAAAGCGGTATATAAGTCTAAGCACTATTGCTATTGCTACTCCCTACAAAGAGGTTCCATGGCACATAATTCAGAAGACACAATGGTCAGGATGTTTCCTATGTCTTCAACCAGTCTCCCAAGAAGTTCTTTACTGCTTGCTTAGTTTATTTCTTGGGCAAATGGGAAATTACCAGTTAAGAATTTAGGATGCCACTGTTCTCCATTTTTCATATCCTATGAACGTCCCTAGAGCCTTCGCTGGGTGCAAGGGTATTCAGATGAAAATGATGATGTTAGAAACTGTTAGCCTGCTTTGTATCATGTCAGCTTCATGTTGTGTTGAAATTAAAAGAATAAAACAAAGAAAATTAGGCCGGGAAGAAACCCTGGCTGCCTTGTTCAAAAACGATGTTTTTGAAACTTGGCAGTTTTAGGATGTGTGGGCTTTAACTCCCAGAATTCTCCAGCCTGTATGCTTTTAGATCAGAGGTGGGTTTCAACAGATTCTGACCAATTCTGGAGAACAGGTAGCAGAAATTTTGAGTAGTTTGGAGAACCGGTAGTTAAAAATCTGACTGGCCCCGCCCCCGTCTATTCTCTGCCTCCCAAGTCCCAGCTGATCAGGAGGAAATGGGGATTTTGCAGTAACCTTCCCCTGGATTGGGGATGGAATG
Organism: Pantherophis vulpinus; assembly: GCA_037215915.1. Lineage (NCBI taxonomy): Eukaryota > Metazoa > Chordata > Lepidosauria > Squamata > Colubridae > Pantherophis > Pantherophis vulpinus. The sequence goes on from JAXLNS010000007.1 coordinate 7,474,615, forward strand.
GAGATTTTACAGTATCCTTCTCCTGCCACGCCCACCAGCCACGCCCACCAAGCCATGCCATGCATGCCCACCAAGCCACACCTACAGAACCGATAGTAAAAAAATTTGAAACCCACCACTGTTTTAGATGTGTGGACTTCAGCTCCCAGAATTCCCCAGCCTGTATACTTTTAGATATGTGGACTTCAACTCCCAGAATTCTCCAACCAGCACGCTACTTGGGGAATTCTGGGAGTTGAAGTCCACACATCTTAAAGTTGCCACTTTTGAAAAATCTCTTCTACCTTGGAGTGTTATTCTGGGGTTTGTGTACTTCAAAAGGAAGCTCAAAAACGAAGAAGGAAATAGAATTTATTTATTTATTTATTTATTGGTTCGATTTATATGCCGCCTGTCAGCTTTCGATGCTATCTCAAAATAAATGAATTTCCAAACTGCCGATCTTTGAGGAAATTTTCTCTTTATTGAGCATAGTGATCTGTCCCTGGTTCTTTCGCGGTCAGTACTGACCTTTGGCCCCAAGCCCTCCCTTTCCGATCCCCAATTCTCTGCGTCTCATTGGCTATCTTCCAAGCCACTTTCCTCATCCCTTCTCCATCAGATCACAGGAATGTCTCCCCCTCCTATCTCCGAGGAGACAGAATCTTCAAAGGAATTAAGTAGGCAAAAGTTCAAGCTTTTCCTCTCCTTATACATGTCAGTGCTGGGACGCTGACACCGCCCTTCTCCGGAGATTCAGGGTGGCTTACAATGTGTTAAGCAATAGCCTTCATACTTTTGTATATACCTGCTTAGTAGGGCTTTCGGGTCCCTCCTAAGCGGTGTTCTTTTTTATACAAAGTCAGCTTATTGCCCCCACAATCCGGGTCCTCATTTTACCTACCTCGAAAGAATGGAAGGCTGAGTCAACCTTGAGCCTGGTGAGATTCAAACTTGCAGTAATTGCAGGCAGCTGGTGCTACTTAACAGCACTTTAGTCTGCTGCGCCACCAAGGCCATAACAAAGTTGAAATGTAAGAAATTAAATCTTGAATATATTCTCAAAAATCCTTTATCAAAGTCTGTGTGACGCCTGATTCTGTGTAAATGCATGATTCTTCATCAAAATGCAGTCAGGTGAAAATTAGGATTAAAAAAAAAACGCTTTTAAGATTCAGCTTTTCTTTTCTTTTTTCTTCCTTGTAAAAAAATAAAATAAAATGAGCCAAGTGATGCATGTTTCTGAACAGGCTCTGAAAAGATGACAGAATTAAAATCATCTGGAGTTTTCAATTATTTCAGTCCTGCTTCTTTCGTCTTTCTGTTAGTCTTTTAATTAGCATACAGAATTATCCGTATTAGGGGCAAATGTAGAAATAATGTCTGGATTCCATCAGTGTGCTCGACGTGAGGACTGAATTAGACAGGTTTTTTTCCCAAGGTTATGAAAGATATGCAATCCTAAATTAATCAAAAAGCCTGAATTTGCACAGTCCTTTCCCTGCAAATGCTAACCAAGATATTCTCATTTTACAGTTTTGTTTAACAATTTGGAGCATTCATTTCATACACCCAGAGTTCCACTGGTTGCATTTGGTTAGCATAAAAAAATTCTAAATGAATAAATAAGAAAACAAACTTTCCTTCTGTTCCTTTTCAAAATCACTCTGCTTCTCTCTGCAATGTCTTCTGTAGCTGATTAACTTCAATCCCTTTCTCTTCATTCTCGTCCATCTTCGCATCTTCCTCGTCTTCGCCTAGATCTCCAAATTGGTTCTCCTCAACTTCCAATTGGTGAAACTTCCAACTGTTTGCATGTAAAGGTATGTAGGGAATCTTTGGGAGACAAGAAGAAAAGACACCGATTAGATAAAAGGTAGCTCAGCCCACAGAAACCAAATGGACCTGAGAAGCATTTGAGAAAGGATCCTTCCTAGTTTTCCGGAGTACAGGTAATCCTCAATTTATGACCACAATTAAGCCCAATTTTTTGTTGATAAGTGAAAGATTTGTTGAGTAAATTTTGCCCCATTTTATTTTATTGTTTTGTTTTCTCTTGTTTTCTCTTGTTTTCTCTTTTTGTTTTCTCTTGTTTTGTTTTCTCTTGTTTTGTTTTCTCTTGTTTTGTTTTCTCTTGTTTTGTTTTCTCTTGTTTTGTTTTGTGCCTCCATTGTTAAATGAATCACTGTATTGTTATGTTACTAACATGGTTGTTAAGTGAATCCGCTTCCCCATTTTGATTTTTGATCACATGACTATGGGGAAACTGGCCGTAATTGTGAAAACGGTCGTAAGTCGCTTTTTTTAGTACTGTTGTAACTTTGAACCATCACTAAATGAACTGCTGTAAGTCGAGGAGAAATACAGCCAGTCCTTGACTTACAACCATTCCTTTAGTGACCATTTGAAGTTACAGTGGCGCTGAAAAAAGTCACAGGATCCGATTTCAGACATTTGGCGCTGACTCACATTTATGACGGTTGCAGTGTCCTAGGGGTTACGTGATCCCCTTTTGCGACCTTTTGACAAGCAAAGTCAGTGGAGAAGCCAGATTCGCTTTACAACCGTGTTCCTAACTTTAACAACTGCAGTGATTCACTTAACAACTTTGGCAAGAAAGGCAAAACTCACTTAACAACAATTGTTGAGTCCAATAATTTTGGACCTAATGGTGGCCATAGGTTGAAGATTGCCTCTAGATTGACTTGCAAGATTGTGTTTGTTAGGGAATGGGGTTGAGGGGTCCCCCGGACCTGGAACCAGCTCATGAGCAAACACACTGAGACTGAAATAAATCTGACAGAGGCGTCTTGTGTAAAAATATAATTTACTTTAAAATGTTTAAAAAGCACTATGTCTTTAAGAAAGCACATTAAAAACAAAGTCTTATCTTGGTTATGTGAAGCAAGGCTATCTCCCTAGATTCCTCTCCACAATACCGAGACAGTTCACAAGAGAATAAAGCTAACATGAAGATAAGCAGCTTCGGTGTCGATACATCATCGAGGTAGTAGAAGGGCGGCAGCGCAAACTTCACAGCTAAAAGTCACCTGAAGTAAAAACAGTTCAAACAGCAAACATTGCTTGTAGCTTGTGGGAGGAAGAAGGTCCAGCAACAGCAGTCCCGATGATAGCTTGCGTGCTACAAAACACCAAAAGGCAAGCATCCGTGGGAGTTTCTCTGCAACGGCGTCTGGAGTCCTTATCTGCATTCTTCTCCCATCTGCGGCATTTGCACTTAGCTTCCTGCAGGAGCTGTGCATTTAGGCCTAAACCGGAGTCTAGGCCCGAGTAGCAAGCGAAAAGGTCCTTGCTTATATGGGGAGTTAACCTGCAATTAACTAGGGCGGGGAAGGCTTGCAGGTAATTGCAAACAGGAGATGGCTTGATTAAAACCATATTGTTTGTGAGTAGGCAAGTAGCCACAGCAATCCTGGAAACACTCGTGACAGTGTTAATCTAACTTTACGATAAAGGTAGAGCTTGGAGGTTTATCTGTGTCCCTGAATAGTGCAAATGGATGCGGAGTGGCCTCAATGACTCTCTAAAACAATGCAAATGACCAGCTGTCTGCAAGGAGTATAAATCCTTCCCTTCCCCACCATCTATTGCATTCTAACTATCAACAGCAGAGGGCAGCACTCAACCAATCTTGAAAAATTAAAAATTAAACCTAATCTGTTGGAAGTGATGATTGTTAAATGGGAGGCCACCAGAACATTCCAGGTCTGCAGGCTAGATTAGGGAATTAAACAAACAATCAAGCGAACAAAAGCATGAAGATACGAACAACAAAGCAATGTAATTTTGCCATGGAGATGACCCAGACATGTCAAGCTTGACTCAAGGGAATCATTTTTAAAAGAAAAGAAAAAAACTTTCCAAGAAAAAAATAATAATTAGCAAACAATTATGTAACTGTTTAGCAACTTTCTGTAAAATGCTATGAATCTTCGGCGTCTTTGTTTAGCAAAGCTTGGTTCTCTGCAAGGTTATCTTGCTACGGGAATAAAATACACAGGCCCAAACTGGCAAAACCGTAAGAAGCAGCAATTATAATCAAGATTAGAAGGGAAACAATGTGAAGCGTGATTCAGGGAAGAAAGCCGAGAGTTTAAAACACATTAAAAACTTTTAAGAAACTTCCTGCGGTTTAAGTAACTGCAACAAATTACAAGAAATTCAAGGAACAGCAAGGGACTGGTTGGTGCCTTATGAATAACATACCGTATTTTTCGGAGTGTAAGACGCTCCGGACTATAAGATGCACCTATTTTTTTTGGTGAGGAAAAGAAGAAAAAGAAATCTGCCTCTGCCTCCCAGCAATTTTGTCTCGTTGCAGCAAACAGCAAACAGCCTGCTTTACTTTCGTTTTCGTTTTCAGCGTAGCTTGATTAGCACACGGAGAAAAAAAATCTGCACCCAGCAATTTACCTCCTTGCAGCAAGCAGCAGAGCCCTGCGCAAAACAGCTGAGAGCAAAACAGCTGAGAGTCGGGAGGCCGATCCAATCAACTTGTGCTAATTAGGCTGTGCTGAAGCTGAAATGGGCTGTTTCTTCTTGCTGCTTGCTGCAAGGAGGTAAACTGCTGGGAGGCAGAGGCCAAAGGGTGGGGGCCAGTGGGTGGGCGGCGCTACATTTGATGTATAAGGTGCACCCAAATTTTTCACCCTCTTTTAGGGAAAAGATGCATCCTGTACTCCGAAAAATACGGTAGATTCCCGTGCTCTCCTTCAGAAAATAAAATCAGGTTTGCCCTCTCAGCAAACCTCAGGCCTTTATTTGTCAATTTAGGAAAACTCTCCTGACCAGCCTTGACTGCAACAGATATAACTGCAATACAATGCAATGAAATACGATACAATACAACATGATGTATTGTACAATTCAGTGCAAAACAGCAATAGCAATAGCATGTAGACTTATATGCTGCTTCATAGTACTTTACAACCCCTTTAAGTCAGGGGTGTCAAATTCGATTTCATTGAGGGCTGCATCAGGATTGTGTTTGACCTTGGGGGGCCGGGTGGGCGTGGCCAGGGTGGCATGGCCAGCTCAATGTCACTCGTGTTGGGAGCACCGAGTGCTCTGCCAGTGAAAACGGGCTCCTGAACTCCGTTTTTGGCTGGGACGGCCTCCTGCAACCCTCTGCCAGTGAAAACGGAGCTCGAGAGGGCTGCACGCAGCCCTCCTGAGCTCCATTTTTGCTGGCAGAGGAACTGCGGGCCAGTCCTTCACTGTTTCCAGGATGGCCCCGTAGGCCAGATCTCAGCAGTCCACGGGCCAGATCCAGCCCCAGGCCTTGAGTTTGATACTCCTGCCCTATTGGTTTACTCCCATATTGCCCCCAGTAATCTGAGTCCTTGTTTTCCTGAACCTGGAAGGATGGAAGGCTGAGTCAACTTTGAGCTGGTCAGGATCGAACTGCTGGCAGTCGGCAGAATTAGCCTGCAATACTGCATTCTAACCACTGTGCCAGCACGGAATGCAATACAATGCAATGCAATGCAACACAAAATGATACGGTACAGTACGGTATGGTACAATACAATACAATACAATTCAATTCAATTCAATTCAATTCAATTCAATACAATACAATACAATACAATACAATTCAATACAATTCAATACAATTCAATACAATTCAATACAATACAATACCATACAATACAATTCAATTCAATTCAATACAATACAATACAATACAATACAATACAATTCAATTCAATTCAATTCAATTCAATTCAATACAATACAATACAATTCAATACAATACAATACAATACAATTCAATACAATACAATACAATACAATACAATTCAATACAATACAATACAATACAATACAATACAATACAATACAATACAATTCAATTCAATACAATACAATACAATACAATACAATACAATTCAATACAATACAATTCAATTCAATACAATACAATTCAATACAATACAATACAATACAATACAATACAATACAATACAATACAATACAATACAATACAATACAATACAATACAAAACCCTAAGCCTAACCCTAAGCCTATCCCTTCCTCTCTCCTTCCCTCTCTCCCTCCCTCTCTCCCCCTCTCTCCCCCTCTCTCCCCCTCCCCTCCCTCCCCCTCCCCTCCTCCTCCCCCCCTCCTGGAATGGAATTCAGTGTCTGCTCCTCCTCTCAGTATGTTTTTTTTCATCAATTGGTCATCATTTAGAGATTCGACTTGGCACACTTAAAACACAGATGCTGTTCTATGGAAGTGAGAAGTTGCAACAGAATGTTGCTAGATTTAGGATTGGCAGCCCTGCTTAGCGAGAATTTCTCACTCAAGTTGCATCGACGTGGCTTCACCATGTCTAATTCTTGTTGATTAAGATTATTTCAGGGGTGGTGGGGGTGGAGAACATCTTTAGAATAAATTAAACACCCTTTCTTTTCCTGACAACTTCAAAAAAAAAAAACAACATTCTGAATACCTCCTCTTGTGGATGGCTATTGTTAGTAAAGAGTAAATTCAAAGAGTGCAGAGAAGAGCAACAAAGATGATTAGGGGACTGGAGGCTAAAAGATATGAAGAACGGTTGCAGGAACTGGGTGTGTCTAGTCTAGTGAGAAGAAGGACAAGGGGAGACATGATAGCAGTGTTCCAATATCTCAGGGGCTGCCACAAAGGAGAGGGAATTTGTAGAGTTGCCAGGTGTCCACTATTTGAGCGGACACTCCATTTTTTTCACATTATGTTCACTATTTTTTTTCACAAAATAGTGGAGATTTTTTTTATTCAAAAGCTTTATGATGAAATGGTACGTAATCTAAAGCTGTACAGTCTAAGAGAATAAGGATAGGAGAATCGCGTTTTGTCTTTTTTTTTCATAAGTTAGAATGAGACAAAGATTGAATATCCATTGAACTCGATTCTCCGAAAAAATTAATGATGAGATTAAAATAAAAATATATTATAAAATTATGTACAGTTCACATTTTTAAAATGTATTGTAGCATGTGTCGACTGACCTAAAATGGCGTCGAGTGATGAGAGTGACAGCGGCGAGATTTCGAATTCTTTAAAACGAAAGAGAGGAGTGGGCAAATACACCAAAGACTGGGAAGCTACTTTTGCATGGATTACCAACAACGAAACCGATAGAACAAATACGACGGCCTACTGTAAATTGTTTGTAAGAAAATATATAATTTAATTGTAATTTTTTTTTATTTTTTTACTACTTAACCCCCCCCCCCCACTTGTCTGCTATTTTTTGGAAGCAGACCTGGCAACCCTAGAATCAAGCTATTCTCCAAAGCACCTGAGGGCAGGACAAGAAGCAATGGATGGAAACTAATCAAGGAGAGAACCAACCTAGAACCTAGGAGAAATTTCCTGACAGAACAATTAATCCTGCCTCCAGAAGTTGTGGGGGCTCCAACACTGGAGGTTTTTAAGAAGAGATTGGACAATCATTTGTCAGAAATGGTATAGGGTTTTCCTGCTTGACCAGGAGGTTGGACTAGAAGACCTCCAAGATCCCTTCCAACTCTGTTATTCTGATAAGGAGTCTGGAGGCTAAAAACATATGATGAATGATTGAGGGAACTAAATATGTCTAGTCGAATGAAGAGAAGGACTAGGGGTGATATGATAGCAGTCTTCCAGTAATTGAGAGCCTGTCACAGAGAAGACAAATAAGAAGATTTTTTGAGAGAAGCAACGTAGAACTAAGGAGAAATTTCCTGACTGTGAGAACAATTAATCAGTGGAACAACTTGCCTCCAGAAGTTGTGAATGCTCCAACACTGGAAGTTTTCAAGAGGAGATCTTACAGCCATTTGTCTGAAATGGCTTGTATTTTACAGACTGTTTTCTATGACTTGGGGATGTAGCCATCAAAGCCCCAAAGGATCTGTGCCATCCCAAGAACTGTAGACCAAAAGAATCTGTGCGTAAATACCATCTTATGTCCTAGATCGAGGGTATCAAACTCAAGGCCCACGGGCCGGAATGAAGCCTGTGGGCTACTTAAATCTGGCCCTCAGGACCAGCCTGGAAATAGCAAAGGACCAGCCTCTGGCAGCCAAAATGGGGTGCTGCCCGCTCGCACGTGGCCTGATTTCGGCCTGGACAGCCTCCTGAAGTATTTTGCAGGCCAAAATGGGGCGTAGCCCCACTGGGTCCCATTTTGGCCAGCAAAGTGCTGCAGGAGCCTCTCCAGGTTGAAAACGAGTCACGAAAACATCCCCTTCCACCACCACTCGGCTGGGCCCATGGAGGAGAACTACAATGCTGATCTGGCCCTTGAAGAAATCTGGTTTGTAAGGTGACCAACATTTTTACAATGAGAAGGAGGACACAAATAAATTGAAGGAAAAAAAAAGAAGAAGTGAGTCTAATGCGTGCATGTGTGACGTGTCGTGTTTCGATAAGAAGTAAACAAAGCCGCTTGCGCGCGGCGCACTCTCTCAAAACAATTCTCCTGTGCGGAGTGCAGGCGTCTCATAATCGCGCCTCGCCGCACTGTACCGAGCCTTGACGAATTGTCATGTCAAATACAAATACGTCACATCCAGGGGTGGGTTCTAAATTTTTTTTACTACCGGTTCTGTGGGCGTGGCTTATTTTGGGGGTGTGGCTTGGAGGCCATGTGACTAGGTGGGCGTGGCCAGCTGGTCAGAGTCATTTCTGGAAGGTCCTCGCACTTACGACCAGTCCTCGCACTTACGACCTGACTCATTTGTTTGCTTTTAACACTGATCAGCTGTAGGACGGCCCTTTGAAGCCCCGCCGCAAGAGTTGAAACAGTTTTTTTCCCTCTAGTCATCAGCTGGGACTCAGGAGGCAGCAATAGATTGAGGGTGGGACCAAATAAAAGGTAAGAATAACATGGGGGGGTGGGAGGGCAGGGGGAGGGAGAACCAATTCGGTGACGTCATATCGTCACCGCTACTGGCTCGGCCGAACTGGACTGAACCGGGAGGAACCCACCACTGGTCACATCACACGCAACGGATCGGATCGGCATCGATCGAATATGGAGATTTACAGATTAGTCTTCAAATATCGAAAAGGAGGACATATAGGAGGACACTTTTCGAGAGAGGACAGAACTTACAAAAGAAGGACTGTCCTCCCTAAAGGGTGTTACAGTTTGACACCCCTGTCCTATATCAAGAGACAAGATATCACTTCTAAATTCACCTCTGTTCTGCATGAGCATTGCCTGTGAGGTCCAAATGTCTACCTAACATTGGCAGGCCTACTGCAATCTGTCAAGACATATTTGAGTGATTTTGCCATAATTGGTTTGGCAGGAGCTTTAGTCACAGGTCTCTCTTTTCACAGATTGTCTCTGAATGAGTAAAAAGATTTGCTTTGAATCGTAATTAACGCCGCAATCAGCTGTGATCCTTTCTCATGTTGTCAGAAGGAATTGGAAGGAGGAGGTGGTGGTTTAACCAAGTGGTGAGATTGGAAGATCGGCTCCTAAAACTTGATGGGACGCCAAATATAAGTTTGTCTCAGTAACTGCAAATCAACGATTACTTCACTCAACCTACTAACTCATACAGTCCTTCTTGGAGCAGGTGTATCTTGAGAATCTCTCGGAAGAAGTCCTGATCCCCATCTGAATGCTACTAGAAATGACCAAGTCTTTTTTTTTTTTTTAATTTGATTTATATGCCGCCCTTCTCCGGAGACTCAGGGCGTCTTACAATGCGTTAAGCAATAGCCTTCATACTTTTGTATATTTATACAAAGTCAGCTTATTGCCCCCACAAACTGGCTCCTCAATTTACCTACCTTAGAAAGGATGGAAGGCTGAGTCAACCTTGAGCCTGGGGAGATTCGAACTTGCAGTGATTGCAGGCAGCTGAATGTTAATAACAGGCTATTAGCCAGCTGCGCCACCAGGACTCCACCAGGACTTTGCAAATTTCACTAGAGAACCACTTAAATGTTGTCCCAACTTAAAATTAGACTGAAAGGCCAAGACGTGTTGTGTTTCAATATGTAAGGGGATTCCACTGTTGGAAGAAATATCGTTTTGGGTTCAGTTCCAAGTGGGGAGAAAGATACTGGAAACATGGTGGCTGATTGGAAAGATGGTTTTTAACAGTGGACAGGACCACATGGTTTTGAGGTCCTGGCCAAAAAGCACATGGGAGAGAGAGGGGGGTTGGGGAGAGAGAGAGAGATTTATACTCTCTGTTGGGCTTTGAATTTGCGCTTCTATTCTGATTGGTTGTCAGACTCCCAAGGGGCCATGCAGGAGGAACTTTGTGGGTTATCTGTGTCCCAGGCTTGGTTGAGCCTTGCTGGGTGATGATGTAATGAAGGGGCTTTGGGATTCCTATTATGGCTCTGCCTGAAGGAAGTAGATCTTTGTTATGTAGAAGAGACTGGCCCAGGCCTTAATGGCCCATTGAGAAAGGGGAGGGGAGAGTTTCTGCCTCCCTTTTAGGGGAAATATTCTGCCCTTTTAATATTTCCTAAAATATCTCATTTTCCTAGGAGAGGGCTGGGTGCTAACTTCCTACACCACAATGAAGAGGGAGTCAAGCTATCCTCCAAAGCACCTGAGGGCAGAACAAGAAGCAATGGTTGGAAAGAATCAACCTAGAACTAAGGAGAAATTTCTTGACAAGTGAGAACAATTTATCAGTGGAATAACTTGCCTCCAGAAGTCGTGGGTACCCTATCACTGAAGATTTTTAAGAAGGGATGGGGCAACTATTTCTCTAAAATGATATAGGGTCTCCTGTTTCAGCACGAGATTGGACTAGATCACCAAGATCCTTTCCCAACTCTGTTATTCTGGCTTCCCAGAAATTGTCCTTGCCATGAAATCTGGCCAGTGTTAGTTGATCCAAAAAAAGCTAAGCAGGAAGCAAATTCTCCAAATCAATCAAATGAATTAAATCAATTCTCCCTCAGGTAGGACAAGAAGCAACGGGTGGAAACTAATCAAGGAGAGAAGCAACTTAGAACTAAGGAGAAATTTCCTGACAGTGAGAACAATTCATCAGTGGAACAACTTGCCTCCAGAGGTTGCGAATGCTCCAACACTGGAAGTTTTGAAGAAGATGTTGGATGACCATTTGTCTGAAGTGGTGTAGGGTTTCCTGCCTAAGCAGGGGGTTGGACTAGAAGACCTCCAAGGTCCCTTCCAACTCTGCTATTCTATTCTATTCTATTCTATTCTATTCTATTCTATTCTATTCTATTCTATTCTATTCTATTCTATTCTACTCTACTCTACTCTACTCTACTCTACTCTATTCTATGTCAATGTTGGGGGTAACCTCGTAGATACAAACAGTCCTCGATATACGACCACAATTGAGCCCAAAATGGAACGGAACGGAACGGAACGGAACGGAACGGAACGGAACGGAACGGAACAGAACAGAACAGAACAGAACAGAACAGAACAGAACAGAACAGAATAGAATAGAATAGAATAGCAAGACACCACCTGCATCGTCTAAGACTGATTGACACCTAACCGGGCGTGTTTCGAAGAGAGAGGAAGGGAAGAATGCATCATTCAGGTATACCATAAATCTGCTCGGAGTAAGGTTGTGAACATGTTTGTACATTTCCACACGGGAGTTAAGAGCAACCAGCAAAATGCTGCTCTCCATTCATCATAACATCACGGCTTGTATTAAAATGTCAGGAGGGACTGGGGGAGAGAAACGGGAAGAAGGCATGAAATTGATTTTCTAGCTATCACAATCCTTTCTGAACCTTGAGCTCAGCCTGAAAGTTTTTGGACAGTGAGTACTGGGCAAAGTCTTAAATAACCACCTGCTTCTCGGGAGAAAATAATTTAGAAGAAGCAGTGAATTTGGCTTTTTTTTTTTCCTTCCTAAACTGGGTTGAACATCTGTTGAAATACAGATGGGGTCCTTTCTGATTGATTCTCCCTGAGAAATAGATGCTGGAGTTGGCTTTTTTGTTTTTTTAATCTGCTTATCGAGTCCTTCCCAAGGACCCTGGCTAGACAGATGTGGATGTTTGACGGTGTTACAGATATGGTTGCAGGATGTGAATTATCATTATTATTTGTCTGTGGAGATTCTCAGTCATCCAGATACTGGTTGTTCCATTCTTTATTGGCCAAGTGTGATTGGACACACAAGGAATTTGTCTTTGGTGCATATGCTCTCAGTGTACATAAAAGAAAAAGTTCTATCCTAGAGCAGTGGTGAAATCCAATTTTTTTTTACTACCGGTTCTGTGGGCGTGGCTTGGTGGGCGTGGTGTGGCTTGGTGGGCGTGGCAGGGGAAGGATACTGCAAAATCCCCATTCCCACCCTACTCCAGGGGAAGGATACTGCAAAATCCCCATTCCCTCCCCACTCCTGGGGGAAGGATATTACAAAATCTCCATTCCCACCCCACTCTGGGGCCAGCCAGAGGTGGCATTTGCCGGTTCTCTGAACTGCTCAAAATTTCTGCTACTGGTTCTCCAGAACCTGTCAGAACCTGCTGGATTTCACCCCTGTGACCTAGAGGTGATTTTTCCAAAAGGCAACTGGACTTTCTTTGGTTTTTTTCTTTGAAAACATTTCACTTTTCATCCATGAATTGAAGAAGCTTCTTGGATGAGAAGCAAAATGTTTTCAAGGGTGGAAAAGAACCAGGAATGTCCAGTTGCAGAAGCTGAGACAAGTAGCGGGAGCTCACCACGTTACACAGCACTAGGGATTCGAACCACTGAACTGCCGACCTTTCGATCAACAAGCTCAGTGACTTAGCCACTGAGCCACCCCACCCCTTCTTCACTAGACCAGACATACCCAATGCACCAATTAGAGTGTTTAAATATTCATGTGGCCATTTAGCTTACATAAAGGATTGTTGTGAATGGAAAATGGAAGAGGAAAAACCTTGTAAGTCACATGGGGATTCTTAGAAGAAAAGTGACATTAGTATTAACTCAATCAATACAGGTTGCTATAGTTATCTGTAATTCTTATAATGTCACGGGGTGGAAACTTCGCTTCGTGAGTCTCCCTGATATAAGCTAGCTTCCTAAGTTAATTTTCTATATGTGTGTATCTCCATGGGTGAGTGCATGCTCGTTTCAATCCCAAATGTAATTTCTTACAGATCGGTTTGACATATCTGCAGGAACTCAACCTTCAAAGCTATCCATCATCCTGGTTAATAGTTCTCCCCGAGCGTTAAATGTGTTTATGGTGAGGCTATATCCATTTCAATGTTTCAACGGCTCTATTTTCTTTGTTTTCATCCTTTATCTCTACAGTCCATAATTACAACTGAGTATGGAAAGTCCATCAAGGGTTTCTGTGTCTCGCCAACAACTTCAGCCTTCAGCGTTAAGTGGCAGCCAAGTAGTCCGCTACCAAGAAACATCAAGGATGAATATCGAGTCCTAGGTGTTCATTGACATTTAATGCTCTCAAAATCTAGTTCTAGAAATAGAAGAGGAGAGGAGAGGAGAGGAATAGAATAAAATAGAATAGAATAGGAATAGGAATAGGAAAAGGAAAAGGAAAAGGAAAAGGAAAAGGAAAAGGAAAAGGAAAAGGAAAAGAATTGGAATAGAATAAAATAGAATAGAATAGGAAAAGGAAAAGGAAAAGGAAAAGGAAAAGGAAAAGGAAAAGGAAAAGGAAAAGGAAAAGGAAAAGGAAAAGGAAAAGGAAAAGGAAAAGGAAAAGGAATAGAATTGGAATAGAATAAAATAGAGTAGAGTAGAGTAGAGTAGAGTAGAGTAGAGTAGAGTAGAGTAGAGTAGAGTAGAGTAGAGTAGGAATAGAATTGGAATAGAATGGAATGGAGTGGAGTGGAGTGGAGTGGAGTGGAGTGAAGTAGAATAAAATAGAATAGAATTGGAGTAGAGTAGAGTAGAGTAGAGTAGAGTAGAGTAGAGTAGAGTAGAGTAGAGTAGAGTAGAGTAGAGTAGAGTAGGGTAGGGTAGGGTAGGGTAGGGTAGGGTAGGGTAGGGTAGGGTAGGGAAGAGTAGAGTAGAGTAGAGTAGAGTAGAGTGGTGTAGAGTGGAGTGGGGTGCGGTGGGTTGAAGTGGAATGGAGTGGAATGGAATGGAGTGGAGTGGAGTGGAGTGGAGTGGAGTGGAGTGGAGTAGAGTAGAGTAGAATAGAATAGAATAGAATAGAATAGAATAGAATAGAATAGAATAGAATAGAATAGAATAGAATAGAATAGAATAGAATAGAAAATGGCATGGCATGGCATGGCATGGCATGGCATAGCATAGCATAGCATAGCATAGCATAGCATAGAATAGAATAGAATAGAATAGAATAGAATAGAATAGAATAGAATAGAACAGAGCTCTCAAAGGGTCAACACCTCCAATATACACTACATAAACATGACTAAATAAATACATACATACATACATACATACATACATACATACATACATACATACATACATATGCATATACAAAATACTCTTTAATCCGAAGACTGTCTATGTTAGCATTCTGTCCTCAAATACCCGAGTCCATCATCAATACAGAAAGCACTTCTAACATGTTTAGCAATTAATCTTTACCCAGAGGTAGAAGAACATCTTGTAGTGGCAATGCAGAAGACCATTGTTCTTGAGAGGAGTTAGTGACCTACCCTGATTTCTCCTTCCTGTTATAAAAGAAGGATGGATGTTGGAGAGCTCACTCTGGGCGAGCCTGCTTGTTTTTTACCCTTGCTTGCCGAACAAAGAAGAAAGGCAGCTTCAAAACGTCTCTTGCTGTGAAAGTTCTCAGATATTGGATTCCCATCTCAGCGTCATTGGTCAGATCTTGCTGTCTCCTGGCCATAGCAGGGCCATGAAGTTGTGGTGCTGGGTTTTGATAAAAACGGTGGGATGTTCTCAGTGGTGGTATCCACTTACCTTCGCTACCAGTTCGCAAATGTGAGCTCGCAAGCGTCAAAAACGGGATGTGATGACATCAGGGCGGGTGGGCAGAGCCTCCCGCTGTTGCCACTACCGGTTCGCCTGAACTGGTTAGAACTGGCAGAATACCACCACTGGGTGTTCTTGCAGGTGGAGAGCTTCTTCCCAGAAACTAGTATTAGTTACCATGGAAAAATTGGCACCCTGGTGTATCTCTGCTGTCATCGCTAAGGAACTCCTGGCAGCCTGTGAGAGATTTGGGTATTATCTTGCTGATGTAGGAGAAGGACAGGCAGAGTTTAGAGGGCAGAGTGAAGAGAGGAATCAGCCTGGAATCATTATGTTCCTGTAAGCAATCTAAGTCCAACCTCTTTTGCAGGGGTGAAATGCTACAAGTTCGCACCGGTTTGGGTGAACCAGTAGTAATAAAAACTACCGGTTCAGGCAAACTGGTAGTTTAAAAAAAGCTACTGGTTCGGGTGAACCGGTATTTCCGATGATTAGCTGTGCCACACAATTTATATTCTAAATCACACAGAACAGCTGTCCCACCCCCTCACGGATGTACTTACCTTCTTAAGCCTCCTTTTTCTGTGTGCAGTGTAGGTTTGGCACACACTGTGCATGTGCGTGCAGTGTGTGTTTGATGCGCACTGTGCATGCGTATGTAGAGTGTGTTTGGCATGCACTGTGCATGCCCGCACAGCGTGCGTTTGGCATGCACTGTGGATGCATATGCACACAGCGTGCATTTGGTGCACACTGCACATGTGCACGCACAGCGTGCATTTGGTACATGGCATGCATACACAGGCAGCGAATTGGTGTTCTGCCCCAGCTCTGGATTCGCAAGGATTGTGACACACACCAACAGTCCTTATCAAAGTTATAACGTACCAAGAATAAACAAAGTCCGGCAAAGGTTGGCAACCAGCCCAGAAAACAAGATATGATAAGACACTCACTCTCCAAAATGCTCTGTAATAATTACACGTTGTTTCCAGCAAGAAATTACTAACTGCATGCGACTTAAATAGACTAAGGGAGTGGCCAATTATCCTCAAACCTTACTCTCGAGGAGACCTCCTCCTCCTGAGTAGCCACTCTTGCCTTTTGGCAGCCCTGCATGCTCGAGCATTGAGGAGAGGCTCCTTCACTTCGCTCTCTCCACTTGAAGGAGCCTCTGGAGGTTCTGAAGGCCCTGGCTGAGTCTCTGCCTCTGGCACCACATCCTCTTCAGCCTCCTCACTGTCCGACGCGAGCACCAGCCTCCTCGTCGTCGGGATCAGGCACGATCCACACAGGCCGCTGGTGGACCACAACAACTGGTGGCAAACTGCGGAGGAGTTCACCACTGCTCTTTTGAAATGGAATTGGGACAAATGACCACAGCCAACTCGCCATGGACAACTCACCATAACCAATTCACCATGGCCAATTCGCTGTGGGACAACTCGTCACAGGACAACTCACTGCATAACAATTCAACAATCCAATTTAATTATTTAAAATAGTTTTAACAATATTTTAATTTTGGTCCTTCACATTTCATTTTGTCTCTCCTTTGTCATCTTTGCTTTAATGAACACATTCTACTATTTCTTTGATATTAGTGTAACTCTTGTCCCATGGTGAGGTGGCCATGGCAAGTTGGCTATGGCGAATTGGTCATGGTAATTTGGCTGTGGCAAGTTGTCGTAGACCCCCCTTTTAAAATCTGTTACCTCTTATCTAGGGCCAGTTTAGAGTTGATCATTAGTTGACTACTGTGTTTCCCTGAAAATACAACCTACTCAGAAAGTGAGTCCTAGCTTGATTTTTACACATGCACCCAATATAAACCCTACCCCCCAAAATAAGTCCTAATTAAGACCCCACCCATTCCAGGGTGCACAGGTAAAAATTAAGCCCGGGTGAGGATGGGTGTGTGTGCAGATGCTCTACTACTTACCTTCGGATACACTGTTTCCCCAAAAATAAGTCATCTCTTGATAATAAGCCCAATTGGGCATTTGAGTGCATGCGTAAAATAAGCCTCCTCCCAAAAATAAGCTCTCCCCAAAAATATTTAAATGCAGAGCTGGAAATCAAGTAAGAGCCCCATCTTGTTCCACACATCCCAAAATAATAAGACCTCCCTGAAAATAAGGCCAAGCGCTTATTTCAGGGTTCAAAAAAAATACAAGACAGGGTCTTATTTTCAGGGAAACACGGTAGTTGTAGCCAGGCCTCGCACACCTCGGCCCATTTGTTCTGCAGCCGGCAAGGCTTTCCTCAAGGTCTCTGTAGCTGATAACAGAGCTCCGGATCAATCCAGAGCTCTCTTATCGGCTGCAGAGACCATCAGGAAAACCTTTCCAGAAGAATAATTTCCTGAAGGCCTCTGATAAAGAAAAAAAGGCCGGGGGTGACGCGCGGAAGTGAGGTGAGTGAGTGGATGACATCCCGCCCCGAAAATAAGACCTGGTGCCTTTTTTTGGTGGCAAAAAAAAAATATATAAGACAGGCTCTTATTTTCAGGGAAACACAGTAGATTTTTATGGATAGGCATAAGCAATAAATCAGCTTGACTGGAATTTAATGTGCGGTCCTGATTCTTCGCACCTGACAGCTTGGTATGTATGCTTTTTATGTTATACGTTTTGTTAATAATAAAGCTTAAAAGTCCCTTTATTTACTGGTGTGCTTATTATCTTGCTTAATTGCCTGGGCACTTGATCCCTGCCCTGACACTTGGCAAAACATGTTAGAAGAAGTTTATGAATAAAAACAGTCCGTTACCTTCTCGCTAAAGTTCTGTCATAAAACAAAGTCGATGTTCTGTCCCCGTCCCACACACACACACACCAACAGACGTTCAAGGGTTAAAGACTAAACCAGCCGGCAAAATCCTTTTCCTTATGATAACGGAACTTGGCAACAACCTAGTGGCTGCCTGCCAAGAGTTTATTACTTACGAAGAGGAGAGATAATTTTTCCCCGCTTCTGGTACATCAAAAGAAACAGCTCAATAATTACAGAGTCAATCAAGTCCAAAGATAATCCAGCAAAGTCTATAGCAAAAGTCCAGCAATGCAGAATGGCGTGGAAGCTTTCAGCTTTGTTCGTCACAAGGTTTGACTGGCCAC
This sequence comes from Pantherophis vulpinus, assembly GCA_037215915.1. Classification (NCBI taxonomy): domain Eukaryota; kingdom Metazoa; phylum Chordata; class Lepidosauria; order Squamata; family Colubridae; genus Pantherophis; species Pantherophis vulpinus. Next base: position 7,492,616 of record JAXLNS010000007.1, read on the forward strand.
CATGCTCCCTTTTATACCCTGTGGGGTGTGGTCCAGTGACTCAGCCTAATCTCGGGCACGCCTTTTCTTCTATTGCGCGTGCTTATCTCTGCGACGCTGGCGTGGATCCAGCCAAGACTCATTATCCTCATCACTGTCCATCTGTGGCTGCATGGATGTGCTTGGCCCCGGCCCTATCTCTTGCCCTTCAGCGGACACTGAAGGCATTGCCAAAGAGGAGGGTCCTGGAGAGGGAGGCCTTGCCAACTCCTCCCCTTCACTCTCGGAGTCCTCTCCTGACGATGACACAGGCTCAGGTAACAGAGCCACAACAGTCGATTCAGAAACTAGAGAAGGGTGTGAATGGGTCAGGGGACACGTGTGGGCTTCTTATGAACACGACATTGGCTGTAAGCCACCATGTCACACAACTCCGCCAGGAGGTCCAGTGCATTTGCTGCTAACAGTAGATCTCCTTAAACGTGGGTGATGCAAACACTAACGTTACAGACCCTGCAAGCTTTTACTGCAAGCAGAAGGAAGGGAGTCTCAGGAATGCCCAGCTCCAGCTCAGACAAAACTTGCAAGGATCTTTGAGACAAAAAATGAAAATTGGTTCACCGATCAAAGGCATTTCTCGGGAAGGGTTTTTTTTTGCCCATCATTCCAAGGTCGGGATGGAGTGGTGCATTGGCCTAGTGGTGGAGCTCTCCCCTCACTATCAGGAGGCTGTGAGTTCGATCCTAGGTAGAGGAAGATATTTCTTTCTCTGGGCACAATGAGAATATATCTGCTGAACAAAACTCCGCATTGGCAACAGGAAAGGCATCTGGCCAGTAAACACTCTGCTAGCTCCATTCAGTTGCCCAGACACTGGCCGCAATACTTATGACCATTTTTCACGCTTACGACCATTACAGTATCCCCATGGCCACGTCATCAAAATTCAGCAATTGACTTATATTAGTGTCCCGGGGTCATGTGATCCCCTTTATAAGAGCTGCAGTCATGCAGTGGTTAGAGTGCAGTACTACAGGCTACTTCTGCTGATCACTGGATACCAAACACCAGCAGTTTGGTAGTTCGAATCTCACCAGGCTCAAGGTTGACTCAGTCTTCCATCCTTCCGAGGTGGGTAAAATGAGGACCCAAATTGTTGGGGGGCAATAGGCTGACTCTGTAAACTGCTTAGAGAGGGCTGTAAAGCACTGTGAAGCGGTATATAAGTCTAAGTGCTATGGCTATTGCTTTGCGACCGTCCAACAAACAAAGTCAATGGGGGAAGCCAGATTCACCTTCGCAACCGTGTTACTAATTTAACAATTGCAGGGATTCACTTAACAACTGCAGCCAGGAAGGCCGTAAAATGGGGCAAAACTCACTGAACAAATGGTCTTTTGTTCTCAGTGAGTTCTAAACCCCAAAGATTAGCTTTCCGATAATGACGAGTAGCAAAAGCGGAGTTTGAAGAACAAGTTAACATTTCGTGGCCAGCTAACCCGTAACAAATGGGTTACATATTCCACATGTAAACCATGGGTTGGTTCTAAAAATTTTTTACTACCAGTTCTGTGGGCGTGGCTTATTTTGTGGGCGTGGTTTGATGGTCATATGACAATTCTTTAGGATTTAGCAGAGGTACTGGTCTACCAGGCTTTTAACTGCTTGCAGAGCTGTACCGGTCTACCCATTTGTTCTTGGAGCGTCCCGGTCTATCCATTTGTTTTTGGAGGCACTGGTCTACCCATTTGTTTTTAGAGGCACCGGTCTACCCATTTGTTTTTGGAGGCACCGGTCTATCCATTTGTTTTTGGAGGCACCGGTCTACTTATTTGTTTTTAGAGGCAACGGTCTACTCATTTGTTTTTGGAGGCACCGGTCTATCCATTTGTTTTTGGAGGCACCGGTCTACCCATTTGTTTTTGGAGGCACCGGTCTACCCATTTGTTTTTGGAGGCACCGGTCTACCCATTTGTTTTTGGAGGCACCGGTCTACCCATTTGTTTTTGGAGGCACTGGTCTACTCATTTGTTTTTGGAGGCACCGGTCTATCCATTTGTTTTTGGAGGCACCGGTCTACCCATTTGTTTTTGGAGGCACCGGTCTACCCATTTGTTTTTGGAGGCACCGGTCTATCCATTTGTTTTTGGAGGCACCGGTCTACTTATTTGTTTTTGGAGGCACCGGTCTATCCATTTGTTTTTGGAGGCACCGGTCTACTCATTTGTTTTTGGAGGCACCGGTCTACCCATTTGTTTTTGGAGGCACCGGTCTATCCATTTGTTTTTGGAGGCACTGGTCTACTCATTTGTTTTTGGAGGCACTGATCTACTCATTTGTTTTTGGAGGCACCGGTCTATCCATTTGTTTTTGGAGGCACCGGTCTACTTATTTGTTTTTGGAGGCACCAGTCTATCCATTTGTTTTTGGAGGCACCGGTCTACCCATTTGTTTTTGGAGGCACTGGTCTACTCATTTGTTTTTGGAGGCACCGGTCTATCCATTTGTTTTTGGAGGCACCGGTCTATCCATTTGTTTTTGGAGGCACCGGTCTACCCATTTGTTTTTGGAGGCACCGGTCTACCCATTTGTTTTTGGAGGCACCGGTCTACCCATTTGTTTTTGGAGGCACCGGTCTACTTATTTGTTTTTGGAGGCACCGGTCTATCCATTTGTTTTTGGAGGCACCGGTCTATCCATTTGTTTTTGGAGGCACCGGTCTACCCATTTGTTTTTGGAGGCACCGGTCTACCCATTTGTTCTTGGAGCATCCTGGTCTACCACCACACTGCCTTTTAACACTGATCAGCTGTAGGGCGGCCCTTTGAAGCCCGCAGCAAGAGTTTAAACTATTTTTTTTTCCTTCTAGCCAATCAGCTGGGACTCGGGAGGCATCAAATAGATTGGGGCGGGGCCAAATAAAAGATAAGAATAATGCAGGGGGGCAGCTCCCAAACAAAGAGAACCGGTTCAGTGACGTCATATTGTCACCGCTACCAGCTTGGTCGAACTGGGAGGAACCAGCTTGGTCGAACTGGGAGGAACCCACCACTGATGTAAACATACAGATAAGAATCTCACCGGGTCTTCTTCTGGTGAGTATATGGACAAATTTATTTGATTTTTCTGGAAAAAAAAAACATGCAGAGGTGACTTACCCCTGCCTTCTTCCCCTTGTTCTAAATAATCTCAGCTTGATCTGCAGCCTTGATGATTTAATTATTTAAAAGTAAAAGCTGAAGTCAAATAGGCCAAAGATGAGGTGAGCTTTGAATTACTAGGAGCCACCGCTTTAGAACGTGATCAAATGCACGGATGAACCACAACATAGCACGACCGGGGCTAGCTAAAGAAATATATTGTGTAGGGAATTGACCCCAGACCTTGAACCCCCCACATTTTCTGACTTCAAGTGGAATTCCAAGCAGCTTTGTATAATTTCTTTAGGCCTCGTCGATTCCTCACCCCACTTTGCAAAAGAAAAGGATGGCAGCATCGCAAACCGATCACGCGCCTTTGCAGTCTCAAAGGACACAGTTTGGGGCAAGCAAGTCCCTGTCGTGTGGCAATGACTTCCCACCAAGGTCACTGATTGCGGCTGTAGTTTTGAAGTTATGCGAAGCTGAACGCTTTATAATAGAACAGAGTAAACAGAGTTGGAAGGGACCTTGGAGATCTTCTAATCCAGGGGTGGGCAATTGTGGCTCTTTTACAACCTGTGGACTTCAACTCCCAGAATTCAGACAGCCAAGCTGTCTCAGGAATTCTGGGAGTTGAAGGCCACAGGTTGTAAAAGAGCCACAATTGCCCACCCCTGTTCTAGTCCAACCCCTTCCTCAGGGAGGAAATCCTACACCATTTCAGACAAACGGTTGTCCAGTCTCTTCTTAAAAACTTCCAGTGTTGGACCAAATGTGCTTTTTCAAGAGGCAACTGGACTTCCTTGTTTTTGTTTGAAGATGTTTCGCTTCTCCTCCAAGAAGCTTCTTCAGCTCTGACTGGATGGTGGGGAATGAGAGGATTTATATTCCTTGCAGACAGCTGGTCATTTGAATCCTTTTGGAGAATCATTAAGGCCACCTGGAGGTTTAACTGTGCCATCAGGGTCACCTGGGTAGTGCAAATGGGTGTGAAGCAGGGGCGGGCTGCTGGGGGTTCGCACGAGTTTGGGTGATCCTCTAGCTAGGATTCTGCCCAGTTCGTGAACCCCCAAATCCCATGCCTGGCTGGCCAGGCCCACCCATCCCTGCCCCTCCCAGGAGTCTCCATGCAGCACATTTTGGATGCCAGGTAAATACAGGGCTCACATGGAGGCTCTGGGAGCACAAAAAATGGGCGTCCCAGAATTTACGGAATGCTGGAAATGGCCGTTTCCGGCCTCTGGAGGGTCTCCTGAGGGCCAGGGGTGGCCGTTTTTGCCCTCCAAGAGGCTTCAGGAAAGTCTCCGGAGCCTGGGGAGGGCAAAAAAAATGCCCCCCCCCCGCTGTGGTGAAGGAGGCCACGCCCACCATGGCCACACCCACCCAGACCCAGCAGCCTGCGCGGATCGTGGCTGATCCCGATGAAGAGGAGGCTGGTGTGGTGTCGCACCAGCAGCCTGCGCAGCCAGTGCTCATGTCGGACAGCGAGGAGGCTGAAGAGGATGTGGTGCCAGAGGCAGAGACTCAGCCTGGGCCTTCAGAACCTCCAGAGGCTCCTTCCAGTGGAGAGAGCGAAGTGGAGGAGCCTCTCCTCAATGCTCGAGCACGCAGGGCTGCCAAAAGGCAGGAGTGGCTACTCAGGAGGAGGAGGTCTCCTCGAGAGTAAGGCTTGAGGATAACTGGTCACTCCCTTAGCCTATTTAAGTCACATGCCATTAGTAAGTTTCTTACTAGAAACAACTCGTATTTATTATCAGAGTATTTTGGTTTATCATATTTTGTTTCTGGGCTGGTTGCCAACCTTTGCCGGTCTTGTTTATTCTTGCTACATAATAAATTTGATAAGGACCATTGGTGTGTGTCAATATCCTCGGAAATCTGGAGCTGGGGCAGAACATGCTCAGGCAAGAAATCCTATTCCATTTCAGACAAATGGTTGTCCAATCTCTTCTGAAAAACCTCCAGTGATGGAGCACCCATAACGTCTGGAGGCAAGTCGTTCCACTGATTAATTGTTCTCACTGTCAGGAAATTCCTCCTTAGTTCTACGTTGATTCTCTCCTTGAGTCTTTCCATCCATTGCTTCTTGTCCTGCCTTCAGGTGCTTTAGAGAACAGGTCGGCCCCCTCTTCTTTGGGGCAGCCACTCAAATATAGGAACACTGCTATCATGTATCCCCTAGTCCAGTGATAGCTAACCTTTTTGTCGTCGTGTGCCGAATGCGCATAATGCAATGCGCATGCAACCCTCACTGTGCACCCTGTCCCCATGCATACTCGCCCAACCCCCCTGCGTTCTCCGGGCCCTGTGCATTTGCGCATGACTTCCCCGCACTTCCCCATCCCGTGCATGCGTGCATGACCCATCATGCTCCACCTGCCCCGCGCATGTGTGTATGACCTCCCCGCATGCGCCCCGCTCCCCGCATTCATGCATGCAAGCACGACCCTCCGACATGCACACGTGCCCCCCGTGTGCGCCCCACCTAGCATGCACGGCAGAGACCTGAAAACCAGCTGGCCAGCGGGAGGCATGCGCGCATGCATGGTGGAGCTGAGCTGGGGCAACAGCTCACATGCCCGTAGAGAGGGCTCTGTGCATGCCATAGATTCACCATCACGGCCCTAGTCCTCCTTTGCATTAAACTAGACATACCCAATTCCTACAAACTGTTCTTGGTATGTTTTACCTTCCAGTCTCCTAATCATCTTGGTTGCTCTTCTCTGCACTCTTTCTAGAGTCTCAACTTTAGAAATTCATCAGGCTGGAATAGAAACCCAGATGACACCTGAGTAAATGAGCCTGGATAGCTCAGCAGACTAATGAATTGTAATTTAACTCCAGCTGTCTGCAATTAGTAAGTTCGAATCTCGCCAAGGCTCAAGGTTGACTCAGCCTTCCATCCTTTCTAAGGTAGGTAAATTGAGGACCCAGTTTGTGGGGCCAATAAGCTGACTTTGTAAAAATATACAAAAAGTATGAAGGCTATTGCTTAACGCATTGTAAGCCGCCCTGAGTCTCCGGAGAAGGGCGGCATATAAATCAATTTTTTTAAAAAAAGGGGGGGGGAAGGAGGGGGAAACGGAAAAAAAAAACATTTACTGTATAAATGTATGTTAATGATGACATATACATAACCAGCAAAATCGAAAAGAAATTGAAAAGAAAATTTATGTAAATAGAGAATCGGGGTTGCTCAAATACCATCTTGAAAAAATATTGAATTGAAAATGAACACAACAACGGAGAGGGAATGAAGGGAGGAGTAGAGGGAGAGATAGGAAGAGGGGAGAAGAGAGGAGAGGAGAGGAGAGGAGAGGAGAGGAGAGGAGAGGAGAGGAGAGGAGAGGAGAGGAGAGGAGGAAAGAAGAAAGTGGAAAAGGAGAGGAAGAAAGGGAGGGGAAATAAGAGTAGGAGAGAGGGTTAGAAAGGGAGGAAGAGGAGAGGAGTGGGGGAAGGAGAGAAGGGAAAGGAAAGGAAGGGTTGTTGTGAAATACGGGAGATATGGAATGGTCGAAAAGCAACTCTGAGCATACTCTAAATTTTTAGGATGAAGAATGAACTAATATGAAAGTCAAAAGTTAATATATATGATTAATAATGGCCAAGAGATAGTACATATATGTATGTTTATGAGAAATAAAAATAAAAAAACTTTCTATAAAAAAAAGAAGAAGAAATTCATTCGGCTGTAATTATCCTACCTAGGTACATGACCTCTTGGGAGTTCAGTGAAGAACCAAGAACAGGATTTAAAAAGATTTTTTTTAAAAAATAAAAATAATAATAAAATAAAATAAAAAGATTACCGGAGTGGAGATAGGGAGGAGGACTTCAATTATATCTCTTGCATAACCAGAATCTGTCTCATGTATTTTAATGGCCTTCGTTGCTCTTTCCTTGTATCTGGTGGCATCTCTGCTATTAGAAGGAGCGCTTTTCTTTGAATAACGCTGTTATGTGCTTTTAATAATTCTCCCGGGCCGTATAATTCTGTCTCTAACTGCACATTAGGCATTTCCAATGCAGGAATATTTCTCTTTATATTTTCACGACCAAACTCTACATTTTGCATTGCATTACCGTAATGGAGCTGAATATTTCATGCTGTCGTGGTTCCTTTCTCACCTGCCGTCAAGTAAAGTAGTTACAGAATCTTCTTACCCAACAAACAGTAGTTGGTTAGAATAACAAACTCACTCTGGTTCACAAACCACGATGGTAGCAGATCCATCAAACGATGATAGCAGATAGCAACTCCTCACTATGGCAGCATATCATACTCTGGTAGCATATCACATCAGCTTCATACACAATGGCAGCATATCATAGCAGCAATTGAACACGTTACAATACCTTGCTTAAATACCCTCACAACCAGTGATTACCTAATTACAGCATGACTCAGCATTATAATGAATCAGCAGGAAAACCTTTAAAGTAACATAATACATTTACAGGTTAAAGTTACAGTACACATATATTGCCTGGACAACTTGTTAGGCTCAAACCATATCCTAACAGTCCTATTTGGAAAGAAGAAAAGTCGGTCGAGGTTGGTAACAAATGCTTGGAAAACAGAAAACTTTACTGTCTCACTTTTGTTTCACGCACAATCTCAGTTTTAGGCGTACAGGTTAATCCTCGATTTACGACCAGGGGTGGGCTGCTGAGGGTTCACAGGGGTTCGGGAGAACCTCTAGCTAAGATTCTGTGCAGTTCGGAGAACCCCTGAAGAAAATTAAAAGAAAATATTTTTTTTTTAAAAAAGAGAACCCCCAAATCCCACTCCTGGCTGGCCCCTCCCATCCCGCCCCGTGCCTCCCATGAGTCCCCACATGGCCCGTTTTGGATGCAGGTCAGTGCAGGGCACTCGCAGAGGCTCGGGAAGGGTGAAAAATGGGCCTACTGGAAGTTCGGAAGGAGGGCCTCTGGAGCCTGGGGAGGCTGCTTTCGCCCTCCCAGAGGCTCGAGGAAAGCCTCTGGAACCTGGGGAGGGCAAAGATGCCCCCTCCCCACTGTGGTGCAGGAGGCCGATTAGGCCATGCCCACCATGGCCACGCCAACCCAGCAACCAGGCAGAGAACCCCTTGCTAAAATTTTTGAAGCCCACCCCTGCCAACGACCATAATGGAGTCTGGAATTTCAGTCGTAAGTCATTGCGGGTCATAAGTAGAGAGATCCTGTGACTGGATTTGATCTTACCACATGTTTTTCTTTTTTTACAACGATGGTAAAGCGAGTCAGTGCGGTCGTAAACCGAATCACGTGGTTGTTAAGCAAATCATGCAGTTGTTAAGCGAATCCATTCTTCTGAATGGGCATAAAAGCCAGAAACCAGGGGAAAAGGGTCACAAATGGCAGTCACGTGACTGTGGGACATTGCAACTGGTTATAAATGCAATCCGGTTGCAATCCCAAATGAGATTGTGTTACCAGGGGGCCATGACAGTAGTAACTTTGAGGATAGATCATAAGTAGCTTTTTAAAATTCCATTTTCATTTTGGACAAGTGTTAAAAGATAAAAATTACCTGTATTGTTTGGGAATCAAGAATCAATACATTTCTGCTTTGTCCAAGAGATGTTGGAGATCAGAAAGGCAGGATAAAATAGACTTTTTACTATGAATCTTCTAAAATTCTTACAGTAAACAGAGCCAGTTTGGTATAGTGGTTAAAGTACTGGCCTAGAAACCAGGAGACTGTGAGTTCTAGTCCTGCCTTAGCTATGAAAGCAGGCTGGGTGACTTTGGGCCAATCATCAGGAGACTGTGAGTTCTAGTCCCACCTTAGGCATGAAAGCCAGTTGGGTGACCTTGGCCCAATTACCAGGAGACTGTGAGTTCTAGACCCGCCTTAGCCATGAAAGTCGGCTGGGTGATTTTGGGCTAATCACCAGGAGACTGTGAGTTCTAGTCCCACTTTAGGCATGAAAGCCAGTTGGGTGACCTTGGCCCAATTACCAGGAGACTGTGAGTTCTAGACCCACGACTTTGGGCCAATCACCAGGAGACTGTGAGTTCTAGTCCCACCTTAGGCACGAAAGCCAGTTGGGTGACCTTGGCCCAATTACCAGGAGACTGTGAGTTCTAGACCCGCCTTAGCCATGAAAGTCAGCTGGGTGACTTTGGGCCAATCACCAGGAGACTGTGAGTTCTAGTCCCGCCTTAGATATGAAAGAAGGCTGGGTGACTTTGGGCCAATCACCAGGAGACTGTGAGTTCTAATCCCACTCTAGGCATGAAAGCCCACTGGGTGATTTTGAACCAATTACCAGGAGATGGTGAGTTCTAGTTCCACCTCAGGCATCAAAGGTGACTTTGAGCCAGTCTCTCTCTCTCTCTCTCTCTCTGTAAACACAACCTGACCTCACAGGGGTTGTTGTTGCTTTGGGGGAAAATAGAAGGAGAAAGGAGTACGATGTATATTCATCACACTGAGCTACTTACAAAGTAATAGAAGTGGCATAAAAATCTAATAAATAAGCAAACAGCTATCAAATCTGGTCAATAAATACCATCACTGACGTGAGGGTGAGGAAGTAGAGATTTCTATTCTTCTTGTATTAAGATAATATATTTTCCTGAAAGAGAGAAATATGTCTCTTAATAAAATATTTCTATCTTTTGCAATTTTCTTCTCTCTCTCTCTCTCCCTCTCTCCCTCCCTCTCTCTCTCCCTCCCTCCCTCTCCCTCTCTCTAATCAATCTCTATCTATCTATCTACTCTGTCTGTCATCTATCTATCATGTGTATATCTACCCTGTTTCCCCAAAAATAAGACAGCCCTGATAATAATCATAATCATAAGTTTATTTGTCAAATATATATAAGATAACAGATAAAAGTATAAACATAATTTGAATACATGAAAAGGATATGAGTAAAAAAGAAATATTAGGACAGGGACGGTAGGCACGCTGGTGCGCTTATGCACGTCCCTTACAGACCTCTTAGGAATGGGGTGAGGTCCACAGTAGACAGTTTAAGGTTAAAGTTTTGGGGGTTTGGGGAAGAAACCACAGAGTCAGGTAGAGCATTCCAGGCATTGACCACTCTGTTACTGAAGTCATATTTTCTGCAATTGAGTTTGGAATGGTTTACCTTGAGTTTATATCTATTATTTGCTCGTGTATTGTTGTGGTTGAAGCTGAAGTAGTCATTGACAGGAAGGACATTGTGGCAGTACATAATTTTATGTACTATGCTTAGGTCAGACTGAAGTCGGCGTAATAAGCCCAATTGGGCTTTTGAGCGCATGCTCTAAAATTAGCCTCCCCCTGAAAATAAGCCCTCCCTGAAAATATTTAAACGCAGAGCTGGAAATCAGGTAAAACGGCAAGAGGAGCCCCATCTTGCTCCATGTGCCCCAAAATAATAGACCTCCCCGAAAATTATTTCGGGGTTCAAAAAAATATAAGACAAGGTCTTATTTTCAGGGAAACATGGGTATGTATATCTCTCTCTGTGTGTGTATGACAGTGAGAGAGTGGAGGGAGGGAGGGAGGGAGAGAAAGAGAGGGAGAGAAGAAAAGTGTATAAGGAGAAAAGAGTATGGGTACACACAATTGTGACCATGGTGACTGAGATCTCTTGATATTAAAAAGAATAAAGAAAGCAATATTTGACAAATGTCATCTGGTGCCCTACAGTTATTTGTGTTCGGAGTACTAGAGAATTGGATTTTTTTTTTTTTTACATGCACAATTTTCAAAACGCTTTCATTATCGTGGATGCAAACAGATTAGCTGCTTTGTTATTATTGCAATGATATAATGAAACGGCGAAGGTATCGGTGACGAGAGAAAAGGGTGTTAATAAAAAAAATTGTGATTACAAATGAGGTTCCAATTGATTCATTTTATAGCTAGTAAAGTAAAAAAAATTTTTAAAAAAATCCCTACCCCTTCTGGGCTTATGATATTGTCAGACAGTGACCTATGCTAAGGGAAAATGAAAAACATTATTATTCTGAAAAAAAAAAGATTAACTTTATAAGGGCTTGGAATGTCAGTTTGCACTTGTCTTCCCTGGGAAAATGTCACCACCATCGTTATTATCATAATTGATAGGGCTTTAAATATTCCATCAAGTAAGATACAAGGATGTCTGTTCAAATTCTGGGCCTCTCTCCACATGTAAAACAACTGTGAATATTTAACCTTTTCTCCCAAATTTGGCAGCCATTTTCTGCCACCACAATATTCAGGAAAAACTTTTAATTAATTGAGATTACAGGCAGTCCTCAACTCCAGAGGTGGCTTTCACATACTGTAGCACACGCCATCCGTGCATGTGTGCAGCGTCACAAAACACGGCAATTCGCTCACACGTGCTGTCTGCACAGGCGTGTGGCCTTTGGAAGAAGTCCTTCGGGGTAATCCCCAATCTTTATCTTCTTTGACACCCTGCCAAAGGCCTTACTTGGCAAAGCCCCACGGAGTTCAAAACAAACAAGAGATGCCGACTGGAAACAGAGTTAGCAACGTTGCTTTCCTGCAAAAGGCCCCAAGTGTCTTTGTTTCTCTTTTAAGCCTTATGAGAGGGGCCAATCATCTCCTGGCCTTACTCCCGAGTTGTCCCTTTTGCTTTAGCTGCACATGCATGCACTAGGAACAGGCTCCTCCTGTTCCTCTGCCTCTCTGCTATCCGATTCTGGAGGCTCCGGCGTCCGCATATCACTCCCAGATGGCCCTGGTCCCATCTCTGCCTCCGATGCAGAGTCCTCATCTGGGCCTTCCCCAGACTCCAGGACTGGCCCCTGTTCTTCCTCAGCCTCATCGCTGTCCGACTCCGCTGCCAGCTCCGCAGGCTGCTGGCGGACCACAATTGCGTCCCCACAGGTCGCCATTACTGGTTTGCCCGAACCGGTCCGAACCGGCTGAATACCACCTCTGCTCAACTTACAACCATTCATTTAGTGGCCAAAGTTATGAAGGCATCGAAAAAAGTTTTTCATGCTTACGACCATTGCAGCAGCCTGCTGGTCACCTGATCAAAATTCAGACACCTGGCAACCGACTCACATTTATGATGGCGTCAGCATCCTGCAGTCACATGATCCCCTTTTCTGGCCGTCTGACAAGCAAAGTCAATAGGGTAGCCAGATTCACTTAACAACTGCCGTGATTCACTTAACAATGGTGGCAAAAAGGCGTAAAATAGAACACTGAAGAACTGTCTTGCTTAGCAGTGGAAATTTGTGGCTCGAGGACTACCCATCTATATTGTGTTTTGCATCTTTATTCAGCCCCCAGATTTCCATTGGTTAAATCAGGGGTGGGCAACTATGGCCCTTTTATGACTTGTGGACTTCAACTCCCAGAATTCCTGAGCCAGCCATGTTAGCTCAGGAATTCTGGGAATTGAAGTCCACAAGTCATAAAAGGGCCATAGTTGCCCACCTCTAGGTTAAATGAACGACCAAATACATTTATGTGAAATCTAACCAACCATTCAGAAAATGCATTTTATTAGAGGTAATTTACATAACATGCCATTTTTTAGCCCCACCTGGAAGTGGGTTTACAAGTGAGGAAGTGACAGGTTTTGTCCTCTTTTGTTTTTTAAAATACAATTTTGTTATTTACAAAACAAACCATTTTTTGACTGATAAACAGCCTCCTTGCAATTTATGTAACCTGTTCAAATGGTTAACATTCAGAGTGATTGACAACTGAAAAAGCCAAACGTTAGGGAGCAGAAAAAGATTCCTAAAACGATCAGCTCTTTTAAACTGTAATAAACCATTTTCAGGAGGAAACTGGACATTCTTGTTTGTTTGTTTGTTTGTTTGTTTGTTTGTTTGTTTGTTTGTTTGTTTGTTTGTTTGTTTGTTTTGAAGACATTTCGTTTCTCATCCAAGAAGCTTCTTCAACTCTGAAAGGATAGTGAGAATGGAAGGATTTATATTCCTTGCAGACAGCTGGTCATTTGCATTCTTTTAGAGGATCGTTGAAGCCACTTGGAGTTTAAGCTGTGTTAGGAAATGGCTATTGTCTAACTAGTTGGTCAGGCAATATATAAACTATCAATACATGTTTGTCAAAAGGTATTATATTGCTTTAAGACTGTATTGCATCATCCTGTATCCTGATTGGCTAAGCTCTGTAGCCAATGTACTTAAGGGGAAGCCTGAATCATGGCTTGTGGACATTACACCATTTTATCTACTTATTTGCTGTTACTCTCTACCTGTTTTCTCTGTATGATCACTGTTTGATCATTGCTACTTGTTGCTTTCTACTATTTATTGAATGTTTTAATACTGTTTGAAACTCAAGAAGAACTGTTTTATTGTGTAATGACAACAACTGGTAAGAAGACTTTGTACTTGGAATATCCCTGAATTGATATTTTAACTATCGCCTTATCTGTGTATGACTTGGATTGTTATTGGACTTTGCTTTACTTTTTTCTAAAAAGTAAAAGACTACCACTACTCAGTGTGTCAGTATATTAACTGTGGTTATTCACTCTTAGTCGCTTTCATGTACATACTCAAGGGGTACTCTGCTCAATAACCCATAACATCAGTTATGAGCCAAGAATATCCTTAACAATCTGTGTCCTCATGGTCACCTGAGTAGTGCTGATGGAGAAATTCCAGTTGCCTCCTGAAAAAGCACCTTTGGGAAAACCGTGACCTGGATGACTGAGAATCTCTATAGACCTTTAGCTATACAATTTGGGATAAACACCCTTTGAATGGGGTGGAAGTAGGAATGGATTTCCAGAGAAAAAAATTGCAGACTACAGGAACCAGTTGCATTACTCAGGTGACCCTGAGGACACAGATAAAACCTCCAAGTGGCCTCAACAACCCTCTAAAAGGATGCAAATGACCAGCTGTCTGCAAGGAGTATAAATCCTTCCATTCCTCACCTTCCAGTCAGAGCTGAAGAAGCTTCTTGGATGAGAAGTGAAACTTCTTCAAATGAAAAACGAAAGCTTTGGGACAGCCATGACCTGGAGGACTGAGAATCTCTACAGACTGTAATAAACCATGTTTTAACACAAAGTTTCCTTTTTAAATATTGATGAACACACATACATTAAAAAAAAAATCTTAAGAAGAGTGCACAGATTCATCCATTTGCATCTTCCAAAAGCTTCTTGGAAAGTTTGTCAAAGTATCCCAGATATTTCAATTGAAGGAACTGTAGGAAGTTAGCACCCAACCCCTCTCCTAGAAGAATGAAATAGTCTAGGAAATATTGAAAAAGGCAGAATATTATACCTCCCTGGATGAGAAATGGAGAAACATGTTTTTGAGGCAGGAAGCAGACTCACTCTTAATAGCCCCCCACCCTCCTCAATAGCCCACAGCAGATGTCAGCACTTAAGAGATAAAGAGATAGCTAGGTCTATTCATAAGCAAATGCCCTCATCCAAGATCCAGCAAAGATAAGATTAGCCCTCTACCCGTCTAGCAACAGAACTCACCACGTGGCACCTGGGGAGATTGCATCACCCAGCAAGGCTCAACCAAGCTTGGGACTCAAAAGACAACCTACACAGTTACCCCTAGCCCCATGGGAGTCTGACAACCAATCAGAATACAAGCTCAAATTCAAAGCCCAACAGAGGGTCCCTCCCCCCCCTCTCTCTCCCTCCCTCCCTCCCTCCCTCTCTCTCTCTCTCTCTCTCTCTCTCCCCCCATGTGCTTTTTTGCCCAGGATCTCAAACCATGTGGTCCTTTCCACCATTAAACCATCTTTCCAAGCAGCTTCCACGTGTCCAGTGTCTTTCTCCCCACTTGGAACTGAACCCAGATGGACATTTCTTCCACCAGAACAAAAATATTGATACAAATAATATTTATTCATTCCTAGTGCGGGTGGATGGGAATATAACTCTCTGAACTCATGTCCAACCGAGAGGATGAATATATTTTCTGACTAGAACTCAATAGGGAAGGGAAGTCAATGTGTTCTGGAACTGTGGTACTTGACACCTCTTCAAGTCCTGAAAAGATGGATCTATGAATAGAGCCAAAACATCAAAGGATTTTTTTAAAAGAATATCTGGATTGTTGACCAGAGAGAAGCTTAGAAGCATGGCCAAGACAAAAATACGAGAGTTTATGGGAAAACAGCAAGTGTCTTTGATTAAAGTCATGTTAGGTTATTGAGTTTAGCAAACGGAGGGACCATCTGCTACGTTGTGAACCAGCTCGGTGTTGGGGCTTCTTACAACCAGGAAATGAAGAACATCTGTATAGGGCTTTCCAAATTGGCTGTCAGGAGGCCATCTCAAATGTATTTTTTCCATCCTTAAATAGAAATTGGACCTGGGCAGACAAGGATGCTGTGGAGACAGATAGATGATTGGGCTTCCATCATTCGATTCAACAGATGCTGAAATGATTTGTGGCAGCCCTTTGAAAGAATATGAGGGGCTGCCACGAAGAAGAGGGGCTCAGCTTATTATCCAAAACACCAGAGGGCAGGACAAGAAACAATGGATGGGAATGGTACTTCATCATGGGAGATGTTTAAGAAGAGACTGGACAGCCCCTTGGCTCATAGATATTACTTTAAATGCATGGCAAAAACTGAAAGGGAAGGGAAGGGGAGCGGAGGAGAGGAGAGGAGAGGAGAGGAGAGGAGAGGAGAGGAGAGGAGAGGAGAGGAGAGGAGAGGAGAGGAGAGGAAAGGAAAGGAAAGGAAAGGAAAGGAAAGGAAAGGAAAGGAAAGGAAAGGAAAGGAAAGGAAAGGAAAGGAAAGGAAGTAAATGGATGTGGAAGGGAAAGGAAGGGAAGGGAAGGGAAGGGAAGGGAAGGGAAGGGAAGGGAAGGAAAGGAAAGGAAAGGAAAGGAAAGGAAAGGAAAGGAAAGGAAAGGAAAGGAAAGGAAAGGAAAGGAAAGGAAAGGAAAGGAAAGGAAAGGAAAGGAAAGGAAAGGAAAGGAAAGGAAAGGAAAGACATCCTGTTTGGTTTCTATTGTCTTTTGCTATTATGCTTTTCACTTTCCTGCTTGCAACCAGCTCCTATCCAATAATAAGATCTATACTAGATTAAAATAAGGTTGAATTAAGGCAGATTCATTTAATGATCATGTGATTCACTTAACTGAAGTGATTCATTTAACAACCATGGCAAAAGGGGTCATAAAATTGGGCAAGGTTCACTTAACCATTCACTTAATCTGTACTTGATTTATGCCCTTCAATTCTCAGAAGGAGGAGGAAGGCAAATTAACGTAATAAAACAGCGATTTTCTGCCTGTAACTGTTGGCAATCTGGCTTTTTCATCACACACACACACACAATCTCCTCAGCTAAAGCAATAAAAATGTCTTAGTCACAGAAAAGTTTGTAAAAGATTCCAGAACTTTCTTTTGAGTTCTTTTTTTCCCTTTGTTCTCTTTCCTTTTCCGTGCCCCAGACAGTTTCGTCAAATTGCCAACCTTTTAAAATGTATGAATCATCTGCGTTTTAAGTGTTTGGTCTGTTTACTAGGGATTTACATTTTAACAAATGTGTCATCTCATCCAATCTTCTGTGGTGGCTGCGGTGGAAAGTTTTCCTCGAGTAGGAAGTACACCGTCTTTTTACAAGTAGCAAACAATCTTCCAAACTCTGAATAACACACTTGGCTGTAGTTTGCTGAATTGGGTGCTATGACAAACTCTGATTGAATTAATTGGAGATCAGAAGTAAGGAAAGACACTCTGTGTGCAAAACAAAGAAAGAAAGAAAGAAAGAATGCACAATTGTGACTATTCTTCCCATCCTTCCAAACTAATATTACAAATAGAAGAGAATATTTGTAGCTCAAGGGGTCCTTGGTGCTCTCTTAGCTTGGTTGCTTCTTTGCAGAATTTTCATTACTCAACTAGGTAACATCATCAATGCAAGAAGGGGGTGAGGTTTCTATTCTGTTCTGTTCTGTTCTGTTCTGTTGTTCTGATCTGTTCTGTTCTCTGCTATGCTATGCTACGCTACGCTACACTACCCTACCCTACCCTATTCTATTCTATTCTATTCTATTCTATTCTATTCTATTCTATTCTATTCTATTCTATTCTATTCTATTCTATTCTATTCTATTCTATTCTATTCTATTCTATTCTATTCTCTGCTATCCTATCCTATCCTATCCTATCCTATCCTATCCTATCCTATCCTATTCTATCCTATCCTTTCCTTTCCTTTCCTTTCCTTTCCTTTCCTATATTCTATTCTATTCTATTCTATTCTATTCTATTCTATTCTATTCTATTCTATTCTATTCTATTCTATTCTATTCTATTCTATCCTATCCTATCCTTTCCTTTCCTTTCCTTTCCTTTCCTTTCCTTTCCTTTCCTTTCCTTTCCTTTCCTTTCCTATCCTATCCTAGATCCTAGATCCTAGATCCTAGATCCTAGATCCTAGATCCCCTATTCTATTCTATTCTATTCTATTCTATTCTATTCTATTCTATTCTATTCTATTCTATTCTATTCTATTCTATTCTATTCTATTCTATTCTTTCCTTTCCTTTCCTTTCCTTTCCTTTCCTTTCCTTTCCTTTCCTTTCCTTTCCTTTCCTTTCCTTTCCTGTCCTATATCCTATATCCTATATCCTATATCCGATATCCTCTATTCTATTCTATTCTATTCTATTCTATTCTATTCTATTCTATTCTATTCTATTCTATTCTATTCTATTCTATTCTATTCTATTCTCTGCTATCCTTTCCTTTCCTTTCCTTTCCTTTCCTTTCCTTTCCTTTCCTTTCCTTTCCTTTCCTTTCCTTTCCTTTCCTTTCCTTTCCTATATTCTATTCTATTCTATTCTATTCTATTCTATTCTATTCTATTCTATTCTATTCTATTCTATTCTATTCTATTCTATTCTATTCTATTCTATTCTATTCTATTCTTTCCTTTCCTATCCTATCCTATCCTATCCTATCCTATCCTATCCTATCCTATCCTATCCTATCCTATCCTATCCTATCCTATCCTATCCTATATCCTATATCCTATATCCTATATCCTATATCCTATCCTATCCTATCCTATCCTATCCTATCCTATCCTATCCTATCCTATCCTATCCTATCCTATCCTATCCTATCCTATTCTATTCTATTCTATTCTATTCTATTCTATTCTATTGAATATTTATAGTTCAGGATTTTATTATGGTGCATCCTTGGTGTTCTCTGAGCTTGGTTGTTTGTTTGCAGATGTTTCACTACTCAACTTGGTCAATCATTAATGGTACCTAACACTGATCATCAACATCACTACTGTGGTTACCTAGATAGGTAATGAAACATCTGCAAGAAAACAATGAAGCTCAGAGAACTCCAAGGATGACCCAAATATGATAACCCAAAATTCCATAAGATTCTGACAAATGGTTATCCAACATCTTCTTAAAAACTTCCAGTGTTGGCACATTCTCAACTTCTGGAGGCAAGTCGTTCCTTGTTTTTCTAACTGTTAGGAAGTTTCTCCTTAGTTCTAAGTTGCTTCTCTCCTTGATCAGTTTCCACCCATTGCTTCTTGTCCTGCCCTCAGGTGCTTTGGAGAATAGCCTAACTCCTTCTTCTTTGGGGCAGCCTCTGAGATATTGGAACACTGCTATCATGTCCCCCCTAGTCCTTCTTTTCATTAAACTGGACATACCCAGTTCCAGCAACTGTTCTTCATATGTTTTAGCCTCCAGTCCCCTCATCATCTTTGTTGCTCTTCTCTGCACTCTTTCTAGAGTCTCCACATCTTTTTTACATCGTGGCAACCAAAACTAAATGCCGTATTCCAAGTGTGGCCTTACCAAGGCATTATAAACTGATATTAACACTTCACATGATCTTGATTCTATCTCTCTGTTTATGCAGCCTAGAACTGGGTTGGCCTTTTTGGCAGCTGCTGCTCACGGCTGGCTCATATTTAAATGATTGTCCACTAGGACTCCAAGATCCCTCTCACAGTTGCTACTATTGAGCAAAGCATCGCATATACTGTACCTGTGCGTTATATGTGGTACTTTGCTCAATAGTAGTAACTGTGACAGGGATTTCGGAGTCCTAGTGGACTCCCAGCAGTGTTCTCTTCCCCTTGAGAGACACTTCTGTATTTATACCTCCTTCTGAGAATCTTTAAACTTTTCTCTTGATGGTGTCGAAGTTGATTCGGTTTTAGAGGTGGTGAAAGATGCAACTTCCATAAGAAACTTCTATAATAGCAACAAAGATGATTAGAGAACTGGAGGCTAAAACATATGAAGAATGGTTGCAGGAACTGGGTATGTCTAGTTTAATGAAAAGAAGGACTAAGGGAGACATGATAGCCATCTTCCAATATCTAAGGGGCTGCCACAAAGAAGAGGGATAAACTTATTCTTCAAAGCACCTGAAGGCAAGGCAAGAAGCAACAGATGGAAACTAATCAAGGAGAGAAGCAATCTAGAATTAAGGAGAATTTTCCTGACAGTTAGAACAATTAATCAATGGAACAACTTACCTCCGGAGGTTGTGAATTCTCCAACACTGGAAGTTTTTATGAAGACATTGAACAACCATTTGTCTGGAATCGTATAGGGTTTCCTGCCTGAACAGTGGGTTGGACGAAGACCTATAAGAGAACTTCCAACTCTGTTATTTTGTTATCTCTATAGGTAACGGTAAAGGTTCCCCTCGCACTTATGTGCTAGTCATTCCTAACTCTAGGGGGCGGTGCTCATCTCCGTTTCAAAGCCGAAGAGCCAGCGCTGTCCGAAGACGTCTCCGTGGTCATGTGGCCGGCATGACTAAATGCCAAAGATGCACGGAACGCTGTTACCTTCCCACCAAAGGTGGTCCCTATTTTTTCTACTTGCATTTTTTACCTGATTTCGAACTGCTAGGTTGGCAGAAGCTGGGACAAGTAACGGGAGCTCACCCCATTACGCGGCACTAGGGATTCGAACCGCTGAACTGCCAACCTTTCGATCGACAAGCTCAGCGTCTTAGCCACTGAGCCACCGCATCTCTTTTGTTATCTCTATATCTCCCCCTATATTGCTCCCTGTGGATCACCAAGGGGGAAAACATGATTTGTTAATTCTCCTTCTCTTATTCAAAAGTCTTCCACACTTTTAAAAAATGGGGAAAACTCCATTGGCTCACTCTACTCATCCATTTTATAAATTGCAAGCTACATTGATCCAAGATTGGAATATTTATTCATCTTTTTTACTTCCTGAGAAAATATGACTCCTAAGCAGTGAATATTCCTGCTTGCACTTCTCGCCGACCGAAGCTGCTGGGGGCACGAAACATCCAAATTGATTCCCAGCAGGATCCGTGAAGGAATGATGCACATAATTCGCACTTTTCAGTCGAACAAGCCGATCGTATCGTCGTAACATTTTTTGGGGATTTCCATGCTTTGCAAGGCAATTTGAACAGTCATCGTGGGAAAACCTGTATACCAGTGGCGGGTTTCAAATTTTGTTACTCCCGGTCCTGTGGGTGTGGCTTAGAGGGTGTGGCATGGCTTGGTGTGTGTGGCAGGGGAAGGATACTGTAAAATCTCCATTCCCTCCCCACTCCAGGGGATGGATACTGCAAAATCCCCATTTCCTCCCAATCAGCTGGGACTCAGGAGGCAGAGTATACATGGGGGCGGGGCCAGTCAGAGGTGGTATTTACTGGTTCTCCGAACTACTCAAAATTTCCGCTACCGGTTCTCCAGAACTGGTCAGAACCTGCCGAAACCCACCTCTGCCGTAGACGGAGGAAAACGTATAAAAATGCAGATGGGGAAACGGGTTGATCGGTGAACGAGGTTGAGGCAGTCATGGATCAAACATGGATTGGTCTCACCACATTGAGCCGTATGGGAGTCTCTTGCTTCTTGCACAGGGAGGCATCTGGGCGGAGGTCGAGAATTTGAAAAACTGCTGAGATTGTAGCGGCGATGAACGGAAAACGGTCCTTGTCATTTCCTTGTTAGCAGGTTTCTCTGCTGCAGCTGAAAAGAAGTCAGCAATTTCAGACAACTGTGAGCTATTTATAGCCCCGCGGTTCCCCCATCTGTAATTAATATGCGAATATCAGTCCTTTATTCTCTTTGCCATGGATACATTCGCCCCTTCTGGAATGGGAAAACGGAAGAGGTATTTTAGAATGTAGAATAACTTTATTGTCACTTCGAATGTACACCGATCAGCGTACGTTAACATGAAATTTCATCGCATACAGCTCTCAAAGAGTCACTGCCTCCAATATAAGCTTTATTTATTTATTTATTTATTTATTTATTTATTTATTTTATTTTATTTTATTTTATTTCTATACCGCCCTTCTCCCGAAGGACTCAGGGTGGTGTACAGCCTGATTAAAAGCACAAAGACAGACAAAATTTAAAAATAATTAAAATTATTAAATAAATACACTACATAGACATGACAAAGTAAGTAAGTAAGTAAGTACTTAAGTACTTACTTAAGTAAGTAAGTAAGTAAGTAAGTAAGTAAGTAAGTAAGTAAGTAAGTAAATACATACATACATACATACATACATACCAGTGATGAAATCCATGTTTTTTACTACCGGTTCTGTGGGCGTGGCTTGGTGGACGTGGTGTGGCTTGGTGGGTGTGGCTTGGTGGGTGTGGCAGGGGAAGGATACTGCAAAATCCCCATTCCCTCCCTATTCCTGGGGGAAGGATATTGCAAAATCTCCATTCCCACCCCACTCTGGGGCCAGCCAGAGGTGGTATTTGCCGGTTCTCCGAACTACTCAAAATTTCCGCTACCGGTTCTCCAGAACCTGTCAGAACCTGCTAGATTTCACCCCTGATACATATGTACATACATACATACATACAGTAGTGGCCAAAGTTGTGGAAACCTTTGGGGGAAAGTGTATTTTTTTTTTTTAATTTGATTTATTTGCCGCCCTTCTCCGGAGACTCAGGGCGGCTTACAATGCGCTAAGCAATAGCCTTCATACTTTTGTATATTTATACAAAGTCAGCTTATTGCCCCCACAAACTGGGTCCTCATTTAACCTACCTTAGAAAGGATGGAAGGCTGAGTCAACCTTGAGCCTGGTAAGATTCGAACCTGCAGTAATTGCAGGCAGCTGTGTTAATAACAGGGTGCTTTAAACCACTGTAGTACCAAGGCTTTTTTTGAGGTTTGATGGCTAATAACACCCCCTTTTTTTTTGGAGTTTCAAGATAATCCTATTCCACTGCTGGAATGACCTGGGAATAGCCCAGACCTTAACCCAATTGAAAATCTATGGAGCCGACTAAAGAAACTTGTTAGTCAGAAGCGACCCAGCAATAAAACCCAGTTAATAGAAGCCATCATTCAATCTTGGTTTCACATTAGAACAGCTGCAGAACTTAAAAAACTTGGTTCACTCCATGGGAAGATGTTGTAAGGCCGTAATTCATGCTAAAGGATACCCAACTAAGTATTAACTGACATGGTGATAATATTTTTGTATATCTCGCTTTTTCTACGCGTTTTACTTTTGTTCTTTATACTGTCACTGCTATTCTAATAGCAAATCCTTCCTAAAAGTTATTGCATTACATTCTTGATTAAATTATCTTTCCATTGATAATAATTTTATGGTACTATTCAGGGGTGAAATGTAAAATTTGTTACTACCGGTTCTGTGGGCGTGGCTTGGTGGTGGTGGTGGGGTAATGTGACTGGGTGGGCGTGGCCAACTCTTTTTTTTAACTTTTCAAAGCATTTTTTGTAATGCTTTGAAAAGCCTCTGCCACTCAGGCAACTCAGCTGGGATCGTCAGAGACTTTTCAAAGCATTTTTTTTACTACCTCTTCAGCCAAGAGGTTGCAGAAAAAAATGCTTTGAAAAGCCTCTGACGATCCCAGCTGAGCCGCGCGATCATCAGAGACTTTATTTTTTTACTTTTAAAAGCATTTTTTTCCTCAGAAGAGGTTGTAGAAAAAATGCTTTTAAAAGTAAAAAAAAAAAAAAAAAGCCTCTGATGATCGTGCGGCTCAACTGGGCATGGGGGGGGTGGGTGCACAGGGATTTTTGCTACCAGTTCTCTGAACCACCCACTGCCATCGCTACCGGTCCGAACCGGGAGCATTTCACCCCTGGTACTACTCCAAAAGAAAAAGTGGTGTTATTAGCTAGTTTTAGAAAATACACTTTTCCCAAAAGGTTTCCACAATTTTGGCCACTATTGTAAATAAATACAGATAGTCCTGGACTTACGACCACAATTGAGCCCAACATTTCTGTTGCTAAGTGAAACATTTGTTAAGTGAGTTTTGCCCCATGACCTTTCTTGCCACCGTTGTTAAGTGAATCACTGCAACTTGTTAAATGAGTCACATGGCTGTTAAGCGAATCTGGATTCTCCCATTGACTTTGCTTGTCATAACGTTGCAAAAGGGGATCATGTGACAACAAGACATGGCGACCGTCATAAGTCTGATTCAGTTGCCGAGCCTCTGAATTTTGATCACATGTCCATGCAGATGCTGTTTTGATTGTAAGTGTGAAAAACGGTCATAACCAGGGGTGAAATGCTCCCGGTTCGGACTGGATCGCCCAATCCGGTAGCGATGGAGGTGGGTGGTTCGGAGAACCGGTAGCAAAAATCCCTGCACCCCCCCATGCCCAGCTGAGCCGCGCAATCATCAGAGGCTTTTTTTTAAAAAATTTAAAAGCATTTTTTCTACAACCTCTTCGGCTGAAAAAATGCTTTTAAAAGTAAAAAACAAAAGCCTCTGATAATTGCGTGGCTCAGCAGGGATCGTCAAAGGCTTTTAAAAGCCTCTGATGATCCCAGCTGAGTTGCCTGATCTGCATAGGCTTTTTTTCTTTTAAAAGCCTCTGACAATCCAAGCTGAGTTGCCTGATTGGCAGAGGCTTTTTTTTTTGTTTTAAAAGCCTCTGATGATCCAAGCTGAGTTGCCTGATCGGCAGAGGCTTTTTTTTCTTTTAAATGCCTCTGACAATCCAACCTGAGTTGCCTGATCAGCAGAGGCTTTTTTTTCTTTTAAAAGCCTCTGACGATCCAAGCTGAGTTGCCTGATCGTCAGAGGCTTTTAAAAGAAAAAAAACCTCTGCCGATCAGGCAACTCAGCTGGGATCGTCAGAGGCTTTTGAAAGCATTTTTTTACAAGCTCTTCGGCCGAAGAGGTTGTAGAAAAAATGGTTTTAAAAGTAAAAAAAAAAAAAAATGGCCACGCCCACCCAGTCACATTACCTCCCCCTCCACCAAACCACGCCCACAGAACTGGTAGTAACAAATTTTAGATTTCACCACTGGTCATAAGCCACTTTTTTTAAGTGATGTGGTAACTTCGAATGGTCACTGAATGAACTGTTGTAAGTCGAGGACAAGCTGTAAATAATTAATATTCCCCAGTGTGCCCAGAGAGAGAAATATCTGCCTCTACCCAGGATCGAACTCACAGCCTCCTGAGTGAATGCTAATAAAAGCAATTGGAGAGTTTGGAATATTAAAGTCAAGAGACTTTAATATTTCCTCTTGAGTTAATGACCAGCCTGATTTAATGACCTCCCTCTTGAACTAATGACTAGTATTGGTGAGTGGATTTGTTAATTTCAAGCTCAGTTTCTGTCTCTTTAATACAGTTTACCCTAATTCTGAATCAGTTTGATGTGTATTTTTAAGAAGGCGCTACAGTTTCACGTCACTGCCGCTAGCGCATTTATTTTTTTCATTCACATGGCAAACGTTTGGAGCTAGAGGAATTCTGAAGGGCTATGAAACTAGATGGAAATAATAAAGCATTTTCTCACAACAACCAAGATCAAGCTAACGTGGAGTTTGAATATTTAAAATTCAGTGTTCTTGTGGGCTGCCTTGAGAAGGTTGTGGAAACCAGATGATGATTCAGAGTCATAATATGTTTCACTTTGTTGGGATTTAGAATTCGATCTAGAAGGCAGTAGACCATGGGTTCAAGTCCTACCTTGGCCATGAAAGCCAGCTAGGTAATTTTGGGCCAATCACTAGGGAATGATGAGTTGTAGTCCCGCCTTTACTATGAAAGTTGGCTGGGTAGCTTTGGGCCAATCACCGAGAGACAGTAAGTTCTAGTCCCACCTTAGGCATGAAGCCAGGTGGGTGATTTTGAACCAATCACCAGGAGATGATGATTTTTTTGTCCCGCCTTTACCATGAAAGCTGGCTTGGTAACGTTGGGCCAATCACCGAGAAACAGTAAGTTCTAGTCCCGCCTTAGATATAAAAGCCATAAAAGCAGAGAGGGGGACAGGGCCGTCCGACAGTTATCAGCTACCTTCGGAATTGGAGATAAGTGAGGCTGAAGAACAGCTGGAGCCTGTTCCTGATGTGCACATGCCAGGAGAAGGGAACAGTTAAGGAACAAGGGCCAACTCAGGAGTAAAGGCACAGCTGGACAGTGAATGGCCCCTCCCATAAAGGAATAAAGAGGAGCAAAAGGGGAGTGGTATTTGCAGGAGACAATTAGTTCGTTTCATTAGTGTGAAGATCTGTGACTCTCGGAGACTCCTTGCCAAGTCTTTTCTTGGACAGCATTGCGTTTGGAAGATATCATCCTGGCAGCTTTCCAAGCCTGATAAGGTCTGTGGTTGTAAATTCACCCTGGAAAGACTGTTTGCCAGGGCTTTGCTGGATGTGAATGAGAGGAATTCACATTAGCTTAATAAAAAGGGGTTTTGTCGGGACAAGGAGTCTGTTGCATGCTTTTGTGAAGCCTAGGTCAGAACAATTTTATTTATTATTATTTATTATTATTTAAATTTTTATACCTCCATTCTCACCCTACTTCTGGGGGAAGGATACTGCAAAATCCCCATTCCCTCCCCACTCCAGGGAAAGGTTACTGCAAAATCCTCATCAGCTGGGACTATCATATGAATATCATATCAGCAGAGAATAGATGGGGTGGGGCCAGTCAGAATTTTTATTACTGGTTCTCCGAACTACTGAAAATTTCCGCTACCGGTTCTGCAGAACTGGTCAGAACCTGCTGAAACCCACCTCTGAAGTGAGGGCCCTGTGTTGTTTCATGAAGAAGAAACAACAGTCACTTCAACTATCAACAAACCATCAACCTCCCATTAGAAGATCTGCATGGCCATACAACCAAGAAATAAGAAGGATGCATTTTCCTGCTTCTTTGAGCAGCGAGTGATTTTTATCTCCTTAGGAAATCACTGGTTAATTCCAGCACTTCTCACTGCGAGATTTCATGTTGAGGAGACCATAACTTCAAACATTGGGTGATTTTGCTCCATTGTTCCAACAGTTCCTTTGCTTTTAGAAAGCAACATTTTTTTTAAGACTGCACATCCATATTACCAGTGACATCATTCATTGAATACATTAAAGGATTCTGCATTTGTCTAATGTTAGTCTAAGAGACACAGTGGCTCAGAGGCTAAGACGCTGAGCTTGTTGATTGAAAAGGTCGGCAATTCAGCAGTTCGAATCCCTAGTGCTGCATAATGGGGTGAGCTCCTGTTACTTGTCCCAGCTTCTGCCAACCTAGCAGTATGAAAGCACATAAAAAATGCAAGTAGAAAAATAGGGACCACCTTTGGTGGGAAGGTAACAGCGTTCCGTGCACCTTTGGCGTTGAGTCATGCTGGCCACATGACCCCGGAGATGGCTGTGGCGAGTTGGCTGTGGTGAGTTGGCCATGGTGAGTTGGCCATGGCAAGTTGGCTATGGCTAGTTGGCCGTGGTGAGTTGTCCCATGGGGAATTGGCCATGGTGAGTTGGCCATGGCAAATTGGCTATGGCTAGTTGACTGTGATGAGTTGGCTGTGGTGAGTTGTCCAATGGTGAATTGGCCATCGTGAGCGGGCTGTGGTGAGTTGGCTTTGTTGAGTTGGCCATGGCAAGTTGGCTGTGCTGAGTTGGCTATGGTGAGTTGTCCCATGGGGAATTGGCCATGGTGAGTTGGCCATGGCAAGTTGGCTATGGCTAGTTGACTGTGATGAGTTGGCTGTGGTGAGTTGTCCAATGGTGAATTGGCCATCATGAGTGGGCTGTGGTGAGTTGGCTTTGTTGAGTTGGCCATGGCAAGTTGGCTGTAGTGAGTTGGCTATGGTGAGTTGGCCATGGCAAGTTGGCTGTGCTGAGTTGGCTATGGTGAGTTGTCCAATGGTGAATTGGCCATGGTGAGTTGGCTGTGGTGAGTTGGTTGTGTCATTGGCCATGGCAAGTTGTCCTAGACCCTCTCCAGTGGTCCTTATCCGTATTGTCTGCTCAGGTTGGCAGGTCTCAAACTCCTGGTTTCTGGCTTGATGCCCTGAGACAATGAGACCAATCTTCGCTCATAACCTTCCTAGTTTTTTTCATGTTTTTCAAAATAAGGAAAACAGCTTGACTTCTACAATTTCCTTAGACTTAACTTCCTTGGTCTATAAGAAGATTGAGGTTCAGAGGATGTAGGATTCCAATGGCTGGAGAGAGCATTATGGACCATCCTTGCTTTTAAGAATGTTATAAAACTCGGAGCTTTCTTGCTTATTTTGAACAAAATAATATTTTGTAAATAGAAGCTGACTTTCTTTAGGGTTGATAATACTGCAACACTTCCTCCTTCTTCTCACTATTTCAATCAATATACCTGGGGCCTCCTTGGGGGATATGCTTTTCTTTAATAGCAAAACATTGTACAGAAGGTGGATGAAGAAGAGAATTGTAAGATGATTCATGGGAGATTTTTCTAATATATATGATGGCTGATTTGCAGGGGAACTGAAGTTTTTATGTCTAAGCATTAATAATCTGGACTTACCCCCCCAAAATCACCATGGCAACCCTAAGCTTACATAATTTTACACTCAGAAATAGGATCAAGAAGGTGCTTAGGTTGTTCCTGCTGCTTAGCAAGGGGCACTTTCCCCTGCCCTGCCCCATTCAGTAATAACGAATAAAAAAAAAAGAGGTTATTGGAAATCCACGGTTCTATATTGGTATTGTTGGAATAAATATTCATCTGGTTCAGTTCCAAGCTGGGAAAAAGACACTGGAAACACGGAGGCTGATTGGAAAGATGGTTTAATGGTGAAGCGGAAGGACATGGGTGGTTCTGGGCAGCTGACCACATGGAGTTGAGAACAGTGGTGAAATCCTACCGGTTCGCACCGGTTTGGGCAAACCGGTAGTGATAAAATCTACTGGTTTGGTGAACTGGTAGTAAAAAAAAAAACCTACCGGTTTATCTGAACCAGTATTTCTGACGATCAGCTGTGCCACACAATTTATATTTGCTAAAAAGCAGGAAATCCTGGTTTCTAGTGAATCTAAATCGTGTGGCATAGCTGTTCCTCCCCTCGCTGTTCTACTTACCTTTAAACGGCTCCCTTTTCCGCATGTAGCACGAGTTTGGTGCGCACTGTGCATGCGAGCTTGCCCAGAGTGCATCTGGTGTGCACTGTGCATGCGCGTGCCAGTGAACTGGTAGCGACCCGCAGAGGATTTCACCCCTGGTTGAGAGTGAGGGTTTTATACCTTCTCTTGGGCTTTGAACTTGAACTTCCTGTTCCTGCGCAAGAACATGTATTCTATTGGCTGTTGTCAGATTCCTATGGGGTCATGTTTGTCTGAGCTCCCAGGTTTGGTTGAAGCTTGCTGAATGATGCAATGTCCTTAGGAGATTGTGCAATGTAGTGAGCTCTGTGTCTTCTGCTAAATGGTCCTATTATGTCCTGATGGGCCATGTCTTAATCCCATCACCCTGGAGCTGAAGGTCTTTTGTCTTGTAGATAGGCTGGCCTGCTGGGGCTATTAAGAAAGGTGGAGGCCGCTTTCCAAGAGCGTGTTTCTCTTTTAGGGAAATATAATATTCTGCCTTTTTTTTAATATTTCCCAAAGTATTTCATTCTTCTAGGAGAGAGGTGGGTCCTCACTTTGTACAGGATGTACCAGTATCTAAATTCTGTAACTGAAATGTGTGATGGATTTAAACAGCATTAGAGTCAACTCTACACCGACATTCTACAGAGTTTGCCAAGCTAGCAAAACCATGATCTGCAAAATAAATATTTTGCCAAAGTTGGCTTCAGGTTTTGTGGGCCCCTTCTAAATTAAAACAATGAATTGAAAGTTAGAACAATGAATCAGTGGAACAGCTCTCCTTCTTGAGAATCTATCAGGAGGAGGCCTGGTTACCATCTGAATGCTACTATAAATGGCCAAGTCTTTGCAAATTTCACTAGAGAACCACTTCAACATTATCCCAACTTGCTTCAACTGAATTAGAACGAAAGGACAAGACTTGTGTTGTGTTCCACTATCTAAGGGGCTGCCACAAAGAAGAGGGGGTTAACTATTCTCCAAAGCACCTAAAGGCCGGACAAGAAGCAATAGATGGAAACTAGTCAAGGAGAGAAGCAACCTGGAATTAAGGAGAAATTTCCTGACAGAACAATTAACCAGTGGAATGACTTGGGTCCAGGAATTGTGGGTGCTCCATCACTGGAGGTTTTTAAGATGAGATTGGACAACCATTTGTCTGAAATGATATAGGGTCTCCAGCAGGGATGGGTTCTAGTTACCTTTACTACTGGTTCGCAGTGGGAGCACGTGCGCGCATGCGCAGAATCTTCTGCACATGTGCAGATCACCCATGATGATGTTGTGCTGGATGGGCGGAGCTTCCCGCCAGTTTTACTACCAGTTCTATAGAACCAGACCAAACTGGGAACAACCCACCACTGGTCTCCAGCCAGAGCAAGAGGTTGAACTAGAAGACCTCCAAGGTCCCTTCCTACTCTGTTATTCTACTCAGTTCTCTCTCTCTCTCTCCCTCTCTCTCTCTCTCTCTCTCTCTCTCTCTCTTCCTCTCCTCTCCTCTCCTCTCCTCTTCACCTACCCATTTCTTCCTCTCCTCTCCACTCCTCTCCCCTCCTCTTCACCTACCCATCTCCTCCTCTCCTCTCCTCTCCTCTCCCCTCCTCTTCACCTACCTGTTTCTTCTTCTCCTCTCTTCTCCTCTCCTCTCCCCTCCTCTTCACCTACCCATCTCCTCCTCTCCCCTCCTCTCCTCTCCCCTCCTCTCCTCTTCACCTACCCATCTCCTCCTCTCCTCTCCCCTCCTCTTCACCTACCCGTTTCTTCCTCTCCTCTCTACTCCTCTCCTCTCCTCTCCTCTCCTCTCCTCTCCTCTCCTCTCCTCTCCTCTCCTCTCCTCTCCTCTCCTCTCCTCTCCTTTCAGCAGTTCCAAGAAGGCTCCACATCCATTTACATCACTCAGGTGACCCTGAGGACAAAGATAAACCTCCAAGTGGCCTCAAGGACTCTCTAAAAGGATGCAAATGACCAGCTGTCTGCCAGGAGTATAAATCCTTCCATTCCCCACCATCCAGCCAAGAGCTGAAGAAGCTTCTTGGATGAGAAGCGAAACGTCTTCAAAGAAAAACCAAAAAGTCCAGTTGCCTCTTGCACCTTTGGGATAACCATGATCTGGATGACTGAGATTCTCCACAGACATTTTTTTAAGGAAGAACATGAAAACATCCAACATTGTTTCTAGGAAGTATGTCAACATCTTCTCTGTCCTTTTTTAAAAAAACAAAAACAAAACACACACCGTTCTTTTTTTTTGCATTGATGTTATTCAGTGACAAATTCAACCTGTTTTAGGATGATTCACGGGCCATTTGACTTGAGGTTTCCATCCAAATGTTCCTTAGTTGGATGAGGCCTTCAGACAAAGCTGGCCCATCCTGTTATTCATGCTAGGTAAAGAAGAAATCATCCTCACCATTTGTTCCTGGCCTTCCTTTCATTAATTAATGTCTGAATGTGAACTGCCTAAATGTTAAGCCGCATGCAAGCTGTTGGGAACAAATGGAATTCTGTAATTCTCCTTCCAAAAACGGAAACGTAGTTGTGGGTGGTTTGTGGCAGAATGTGGCATTTTTCCCCCCCTTTCTTTCTTTTACCAGCCTAGGAGGACAAACTAGTCTTTCAAACTGAATCTGTGATATCCAGCAGCGCTGAATATTTTGGATCCCCAGAGAGCGCGTGTATTTCCGAGAGCGGGAGGGACGCTGCCAACTTCCTCGTGCTCCCCTACAATCAAAAATGCATTCTGACTTAAGCTGCGAGATTTAATTGGCAGATTAATCATGGTGTGCTTTAATTGCAGATTAAAATTAAAAATTCAGCACTTTTAAAGGGAAGGATTATACCCTTTGCTGAGTCTGTGGAGCGGATTTCTGCTGCGCTTGGTGGCGAGCGTGGAGAGCACGGTGTGCGGGAGAATTTGGCTTTTGATTCTCTTTTTATTCCCAACAGAATGCGGCAAAGAAATTATGAAAAAGAGGGTGGGGACTCCATCGCTGTAAGAACTCTCTCAAAGCTGAACGGAAGGGACCCCAATTGGGTACGGAGGAGTGTGAAGGTTATTTATTTCTTAAGAAAATTTACAGGATTGTCCAACTCGCTCTCAGGGACTCCGGATGGCTTACAAAGATCAAACTCCAGTACAAAAACCAAGAAATCCCCATTGCTCTGGTGACGATAAATAGACCAGCCACTAAATGGGATCCATATCACTCTGGAGTCAATCAGAATCGAGCTGGAAGTGACCTTGGAGGTCTTCTAGTCCAATCTCTTGCTCAGGAGATCCTAGACTAGTGGTGGGATTCAAATAATTTAACAACTGGTTCTTTGTCTTACTGACCGGCTGGGTCGGCGTGGCCTTGGAGGGGGTGGCCAGGGTATGTGACAGGCATTACTCGGCCTCTTGCACCCCCCTGGGAGCAAAAACAGGCCGTGGGGAGGGGACTTGCCCCCACGCGCCCTGTTTTGGGCCTATTAGGCCTCCGTGCAGCCTCCTGGGAGCAAAAACGGGCTGTGGGGGGACTCCTGAAAGGTGAGGGGCCAGGCAAGCCAGTAATTTAACAACCGATTTACCTGAACCAGCCCGAACCGGCTGAATCCCACCACTGCCTTAGACCATTTCAGACAGTTGGCTGTCCAGTCTCTTCTTAAAAACCTCCCACAACTTCTAGAGACAAGCCATTCCACTAGTTAATTGTCCTCACTGTTAGGAAGTTTCTCATTAGTTCCAGGTTGCTTCTCTCCTTGATGAGTTTCCATCCATTGTTTCTTGCCTTGCCTTCTGGTGCTTTGGAAAATAAGTTGACCCCCCCTCCTCTTTGTGGCAGCCCCTCAAATACTGGAATGCTTCTATCATGTCCCCCCTAGTCCTTTTTTTCTCTAGACTAGCCATACATAATTCCTGCAGCCGTTCTTCGGATGTTTTACTCTCCAGGTCTCTAATCATCCTAGTTCCTCTTCTCTGCACTTTTTCTAAAGTGACAACCTCTTTTCTGTAATGTGGTGACCAAATCTGGATTTTGGTCACTAAAATTAAAATAAATAAATAAATAAATAAAGATTGAAACATCAACTTTCTCCTGATGATTGGCCCAAAGTCACCCAGCTGGTTTTCCTACCTAAGGTGTGACAAGAACTCCCAGTCTCTTGGTGATTGGCTCAGAATCACCCAGTCTAAAGTGGAACTAGAACTCACCTCCTGGTGATTGGCCCAAATTCATGGCTGACTCAGGATTTGAACTCACAATCTCTTACTTGTCTAGGCTGGTGCCTTTACCACTAGACCAAAGCATCTCTCTATATACCATACTTTCCTATTTTGATTGGTTCGAATCAGGGATGCTATTCAGCAGGTTCTGGAGAACCGGTAGCGGAAATTTTGAGTACTTCGGAGAACTGGTAGATACCACCTCTGGCTGGCCCCAGAGTGGGGTGGAAATGGAGATTTTGCAATATCCTTCCCCCTGGAGTGGGGTGGGAATGGGGATTTTGCAATATCCTTCCCCCTGGAGTGGGGTGGGAATGGGGATTTTGCAACATCCTTCCCCCTGGAGTGGTGTGGGAATGGAGATTTTGCAGTATCCTTCCCCCCCCGGAGTGGGGTGGGAATGGGGATTTTGCAACATCCTTCCCCCTGGAGTGGGGAGGGAATGGAGATTTTGCAGTATCCTTCCCCTAGGAGTGGGGAGGGAATGGGGATTTTACAGCATCCTTCCCCCAGGAGTAGGGTGAGAATGCAGATTTTGCAGTATCCTTCCCCCAGTAGTGGAGTGGGAATGGAGATTTTGCAGTATCCTTCCTCTGCCACGCCCACCAAGCCACATCCACTGAACCAGTAGTAAAAAAACCTGAATTCCACCACTGGTTCGAATGGAATAGAGTTGCATACGTTGCTAAGAAATTCCTATACTTTGCAAATCTCTTCATAAGCCAGAATGGGGGAGGGGGGAGAGGTCGGGGGGCAAATGGAGCATTTTTTTCTTTAATGAAATTGCTTGTGAGGGAAAGCATATCCAATGGATTCAGCCATTCTTTTTGTCTCACAGGATTTCCTTAGTATTTATTTATTTATTTATTTATTTATTTATTTATTTATTTATTTATTTATTTATTTATTTATTTATTTATTTATTTATTTATTTATTTATTTTATTAAATTTCTATACCGCCCTTCTCCCGAAGGACTCAGGGTGGTGAACAGCCAGAGGATAAAACACAGAGATACAAAATTTAAAATAGATTAAAACAAATTAAATAATTTAGGCTGAATTTTAAAATACCCCATAATTAAACAGATTAAAATTTGTGTTTAAAATTTAAATTGAAAAAAGGAGAAGATATAGGCCAGGCCAGCTTGATGAAATAAAAAAGTCTTAAGCGTGCGACGGAAGGTGCGCAGATCCGGGATCCTCCGTATCTCCGGGGGGAGCTCGTTCCAGATCGTAGGTGCCCCCACAGAGAAGGCTCTCCCCCTGGGGGCCGCCAGTCGACTTTGTTTGGCCGACGGCACCCGGAGGAGCCCCTCTCTATGGGAGCGTACTGGCCGGTGGGAGGCTATTTAGGGGGCAATTCCTTCCCCCCCCAAAAAAATCACTCTGTTGCATATTTATAACTCCATTTCTACCGTCATTTCATTATGATTCCTGGCAAGTCTGTTCCGGTGTCACAATTTAAGTGGTAAATTCCTCAGGGCCCAGGATTTCTATATATTTTTTTCTTCTTTTTTTTAACCTCTCTGTAAGGTATCTTAAGTAGGGATGGTTATATGATTACCTGAATAGCTTGTATTCCACTTTATTATTATTATACAGGTAGTCCTCAACTTACCACAGTTCATTTCGGGAGCATTCAAAGTTACAACGGCACCAAAAAAAAAAAAAAAAGTGACTTATGACTGCTTTTCACACTTACGACCGATAGAGCATCCCATGGTCACGTAATCAAAATTCAAATACTGGGGCAACTGGTTCATCTTTATGACCGTTGAAATGCCCTGGGGTCACGTGGAGAAGTGGTATTCAGCCGGTTTGCACTGGCTCTGTCGAACCGGTAGCGGCAATCGCGGGTGGGCCTGCCCATCTGCCCTGGCTCCAAGTTGTGCTATTTAGGCATGTTTTTGAGGCCGGGCGCATGCATGGAAGGCCGGGTGCATGCGCAGAGAGCGCATGCATGCGCAAAGCGAGCATGTGTGCGCGCAGCGAACCAGTGGTAAAAGTAAGTGAAACCCACTCCTGGTCACGTGATCCTCTTTAGCGACCTTACAAGCAGAGTCAATGGGGAAGCCAGATACGCTTACTTATAAATAATAAATAAATAAATGATCCACAAAAGGAAATAATGGCAGCATACGACTAGAGAGATGTTGATATTCGATGTTGATATTTCAATGATCAGCTGGTTTGGTCTAGCAGTTAAGGCATCAGGCTAAAAAACCAGGAGACCGTGAGTTCTAGTCCCATATTAGGTGTCAAAGCCCGCCACAGGTGAACCAATCTTGAACCAATCACCAGGAGACTGTGTGTTCCAGTTCTGCCTCAGACATGAAAGATGATTGGGTGATTTGGTCGCCCCACACTTTGGTGGCAGAGAAGAGCAACCAGGATGATTAGGGGACTGGAGGCTAAAACATATGAACAGAGGTGGGTTTCAGCAGGTTCGGACTAGTTCTGGCAAACTGGTAGCGGAAATTCTGACTGGCCCCGCCCCCATCTATTCTCTGCCTCCCAAGTCCCAGCTGATTGGGAGGGAATTGGGATTTTGCAGTAATCTTTCCCTGGAGTGGGATGGGGAATGGAGATTTTACAGTATCCTTCCCCTGCCACGCCCACCAAGCTACGCCCACCAAGCCACGCCCACAGAACCGGTAGTAAAAAAAATTTGAAACCCAGCACTGCATACGAAGAACAGTTACAGGACCTGAGCATGGCCAATCTAGTGAAGAGAAGGACCAGGGGAGACATGATAGCAGTCTTCCAATATCTGAGGGGCTGCCACAGAGAGGAGGGGGATCAAGCTATTTTCCAAGGCACCTGAAGACCAGACAAGGAACAATGGATGGAAACTGAACAGGGAGAGATTCAACCTACAAATAAGGAGATATTTTCTGAGAGTGAGAACAATCCACCCCTGGAACAGAAGTTGCCTTCGGAAGTTGTGGGAGCTTCATCACTGGAAGCTTTCAAGAAGAGGCTGGAGTACCATCTGTCAGAAATGGTGTAGGGTCTCCTCCTTGGGCGAGGGGTTGGATTAGATGACCTGCAAGGTCCCTTCCAACTCTATTAATCTGTATATGGGTGTCTTTGGACCAATCACCAGGAGACGGTGACTTCTAGTCCTGCCTTAGCCATGGAAGCTGGCTAGATGACTTTGGAAGAATCACTCCATCAATTCAACTCCCCTCAGTTGGAGACAATAGGTAGAAGAAGGAGGATTAAATCAGTTTGCCGCCTTGTTTCTAAAAAATAATAAAGGCAACAGTAAATAAATAAAGGAAAGAAAAAAAAATGAAAGATTGGGGTTTGCTCACTCTACTTCCACTTTCTAACCCTTCTTTTACATCCCTAGTGGATTTCTTCGTCTCAACACAGCGAATTTTCATTTCCACGTTCCTTTCATTTTTGTCTTTCCTTTCATGGACGGCGAGATCCTTTGTAAGGTATCCGCATGCATTTATGCCTGCTTGTGCTGCCAGCAACTCTCCACCCCATATCTTGCCGCATACAATTCACTTGAAACCGCACGTCCGTCCCATTTTTGTAACTTCCCTCTCCTTGGGGAATTTCAAGAATAAATCTGTGAAAAGAAAAAAAAACAACCCCCAAATCCCACCTATTTTTGCACCGTACGAAGTGCGAAAGAGAGAGCTGAGCCCAACAGCTTTGATAACTGATAGCGATTAAACAGTATATAAAAGGATGTGCGGATGCGTATAAAATGTTTTAATGCATTTAAAACACCTTTTGTAATGACGGAGGCACAAAACGAAATTCTGCCTCCATTTTGGCTGGGGCCTATTTGATACAACAGAGCTTGGGGGGGGGGGAAATGAAGGAGATGGCAGCCAAAATGATAAAGAGAAGAACAGAATGGTGAAGGGACCCTTGAAGCAGTGGTGAAAACGAAATTTTTTTTACTACCGGTTCTGTGGGCATGGCGTGGCGGGCGTGGCTTGGTGGGCATGGCAGGTTAGTGCAAAATCCCCATTTCCTCCTCACTCCTGGAGGAAGGATACTGCAAAATCTCCATTCCCACCCCACTCCTGGGGGATGGATACTGCAAAATCTCCATTCCCACCCCACTCTGGGGCCAGCCCACCCACCTCTTCATCCATCCATCCATTCACTTCCTTCCTTCCTTCCACCCATCCAC